>OY757905.1:5462869-5510369 GCA_963585895.1 Sepioteuthis lessoniana
GAAAATGTCTTAAAGAAAATACGTGTGAACTACTGTTGATAACTCAAATAGAAATGAAAACAAATATTCGTTTAATTTAAGAAAAATTAGATAAGTTGAAATGAAATGCATTCTTGAAAGAAAAGAATGAAGATTTTTGCTCAAAAGAAATAAATCGAAAGATATTTAAGTAGGTAATAATTCATTACATACTGTTATTTAAGTAATTATAGAAAAATTCACACTTACAGAAGAAATATTTCTTTCTTTCCTTATTTATGCAATTTAGGTTGGCTTAAAATTAGATTTTGTTTAAAAAGTTGATAATTTTCCAATGAATTTAATTGGCAAAGAAATTGTATTTTTAATTTTTGGAGGAGAAAAATTTCTAAAATTTCTTTGGGTTTTGATCGTTTAAATTTATCGCGGCAAGACATATTGTCGTCTGCAAAGTATCTTGAAATTTAAGAATTAGCGCGAATGAATTGATAGGTTGATAACAATAAAAATGCACAAATAAAAATTACAGTTTCTCAAGCCTGTTTTCTGCTAAAAATTAACACTTTTTAAATATGGAAGTTATATATATATATATATATATATATATATATATATATATATATATATATATATATATATATATATATATATATGCTGACGGAAACTAGAATTACAAAATACTGAAAGATGATGCTAATTTTGACATGAGTATTTAATGTATGTGCATTTTGGGATGTAATAATTAAAATTTGCGAGTGTAACCCATACAAATATATTATCTATACATACAGGATAACAGGATTCTTTTTGCGCCTAAAAAAAAGATTCAAGTGTATTGATATGGGGTCTGCATATTCTTGCTTCATCTTTTATTTTGGAACCTATGCATGTATTGATTTGTATATGTTATGATTTGCCGTAAACTAGCTACGTTATCTATTTGTTTTGTAATGGTTCAATGGTGAAAAAAGGTTCCGATATTTGATCATATTAAAAATAACCTTTCAGCTGACGCCAAAAATCAGTCTAGAACATCAGAAAACAACTTCCCCACCCACTAACTGAGAACGAATAAAGAGAAAGAGACCAGTAGGAAAACCAGACATCGACTTGAACGGACCTGATAATTTTCGTTACATGAAATTCAAAGCTTGACAAATTCGAATGCTCTTCTCAACACAGAACTTCTTGTAACAAAGAAATTGATACACACACATGCAACAATTAAGATATTTAAGGATGAATATAAAAAGAATATGTATATTTATGTAACTTTTCAAAGTATACTTTTTTTTATTCATTTCAATACGGGTCTTCTTCTTGTTATACATCATACTATTGTATGTTTGCTACTAACTTTATTTCAGTAAAAAAAATAAATATATAACAGTTTGACCTTGAACAAATTGCAATATATTGAAGGTTTTGCAATTTTAGCTTAGTTGTAACAATGTTTCCTGATGATTCGGATACTTCTATATTGAAAACAATCGGTCGCCGAAGCTTAGAATATGCAAATTGAATCCCTTGCAGTGGAGTAAGACCCCCTCTAAAAGGGGATATCCTAATTACCTGATAAGGTCTCATCAATGGGTTTAACAGATCTGTTTAAAAAATTTTCGTATTCGTTTGGACCGTATGTAAAAAAAAATCAATCAATCAGTCAATCAATATTTTGGAAAAAGTGAAGCAGTCTAATCAATATTTCGTAGTTATCGCCTAATATCGAGAAATTGGATGATTTGAAAATGGCGTTCCATGTTATCACAATTTATTAAAAATGAATTATACGAATTAACAAGTCTATGAATAGTTAAAGATAAATAAGAAAGTGATTTACGATATGATCGTTTAAAAATGAATCATTTTTTTTTTTCAAGTAGGAGTTGCGCCCCTTGAATGCTAATGAATGCAGGAAGAAGAAATATTTATTACGGCAAACGATAGATTTTTGAAAACAGGAAGATTTTTACTCAGCGGATAGACAAAATGATTTTAAAAGAAAAAAGAAAGGGTCCATTTTGTAAACAGTGGATCGGAGTAAAATGTTCCAATTAAAATATCTCGTAGCGGGAGTTATTCTGCAGAAGAAATTGAAATTTTATGATTTCTCACTCGGAAGGGAAAATAAAATTTCTCTGGTGTTAAATGCTTGCTTTAGTTTTTGTTATTCCTAGTGTGTTTAAAAAAAAAAAAAAGAATCTTCTGCAATGAGAATTAAGGACTGAGGCGCCTCTGGTGGTGTAATGGTTAGCAAGCTCGACTAGCAAACCTACACGAGTGAGTTCGATTCTCATTGGGTGCCCCATTTATGCGGCCTTGTGCTACATCTCAGCAAAAAGCTTAGTAAATTAAATGAGAATTAAGGACTGACTTTTTCCACCCGGAGAAAAAAATAGATTTTTTTTTTCTTGGAACAAATATCAACTTTTCTGTTATTGTTTATTTTTACGTTTTCCTCTTAAAAGTTGAAATAAATTGTTTAATGAAATTAATCAATTCAACGTTGTCTTCTCAATTTTCTCAAGTTTTAATTCTTGTGGAAATTAAAAGATTTATGAAATATATATTTCCAAGTTGTTTGGTATTTTAATAAATATTCTTTATTCAAAACAAACTGGTTTGCTGCTATTTTTATTATCACTTGTGCTACAATGACTGCAAACAAAAAGGGTTTTATTTTTCATGATTTGAACTCCATAACAAATGAAAACATAGACGCCACACAATTATAATTCATTTTCAGATTGAACCGAAAGTTACTTTATTTTCTAAATTAACGTATATCGTGTTCTGTTACCCCTCCCCCAAAAAATCTCGCTATGGTGTATCGTTTTTTGTTAGATTACGGTTACATACAAACATAATAAGATTTTAGTCGATTGATGCCAAGGTTTCCTGTACCATTTTTCAAATAAGGTTAAGCAATACAAGACTAGAACCACTCGACGCCACAGGTTCAGCCAAACTCCATTGCCCCCTCGATAGATACTTCATGTACGGAGGTATAAAAACTTTGCATTCATATACGTCTCAACCTTCAAGTAAGATATAATAACAACTAGACGTAAAATAACGGCTTTTTATTAATATTAGGTCATATAACTGAAATATCAACACTTTTCAACAGTAGATAAGGAAAATTCCTGTGACGTAATGACTAACCTGCTGGACTGTAACATCATAGTAAGCGAGTTCAAACTCCAGACACGTTATTACGTTTACTTTCGGAAAGGCATGAACCCCCAACAGGTTAAATAGTATTACTGCTATACTTCTATAGGATGGTTTTGATATTAAATAACCCACGAAGGTTGATATGCCATCAAACAAAAAATCCAAGATATATAGTTATTTACTTAACTGTCAGTTTAAGATACAAGTTCTTTCACACGGTTAAATCACATAGCTGTTTGTATTTCAGATAGCGCTAATACCCTTGGGAAAGGCATGAAAACAACTATCCTTCCTCTGACTATGGGTAAATAGTAAGTTAGACTGGGCTCTTTAATCTTGATATGGCAACCAGTCTAGGAGAAGAAAAACTTCGAATTCAAACTAGTTGTGTTCCACTTAATAACTAGGTGTCACATCCTCTTCTTGGCGGAGGGGTTGGGTAAACACATACTCAAAATCTTTTCCCAGCTCTCTATCTGCTCCCTGCTCTTTTGCTGTAATAGAATCACCATTTTTTGATGTTTTTGTCACACACACTCGATAATTACCATTCCACGCCATGAAGTCAACTGAAATGCCATTGCTGTTGCTACTGTTCAAAAATCATCCCTTACACACGCTTACCATTACGAACGTCTTCGCAGCGGCAACTTCAGATCTCAGAGATCATTCTATTTGATCATGAATTTCAGTAATAAACACTAATTTTACAAACCGTTGATAGCTTAATCCCTATAAAGTACAAAAAAATACAGAATTCTAACGCATAATCTATCACGTTTGTTTTGGTTCCTTTGTTTAATAGCATCTCAATTTTGGGGGGTTATTCAATTCCAAAGCCATTCTTATAGAAGAAAAGCAGTGATACAATTTAGCTGAGATGGGTAATAAGGGGGTTCATATCTTCTTTCCCAAGAGTATTATTAGTTCGATAGTGAACATAATAACACAACTGCAGTTCGAATTCACGTATCGTTCTCACAGTTCACCACACTTGGCACACGTTTCTAAAGTTCCTTTATCTCTCAAAAACTTCATTGCAAAAACCTTAATTCGCTTCTTGATTAAACCAAGGGATTTTCAGCAACCTCTATATGTATATGATTTTACGCTAAGATTTAGCTATTATTATTATTATTATTATTATTATTATTATTATTATTATTATTATTTATGTGTGCGCACAGTATGGCATGTATGTGTACAGCTTGGTGCCTATCTATTTTTATAGTTTAATAAGTGGGCTTACAAGGAGGACCCCTACGCATGCGTGCGTGTGTGTGCGCATGCGTCCGAATTTGTAAATGTTTGTTAATTCACGCCTGGTTTGTCTAATTGTGTGTTTCTAATATCAATGACTCTTGAGTGATGTGAATATGGATAGCTTAGTGTACAATTGTTTGTTTTCCAGTGCCATTGAGTTTTGAAGGATAGTTTATTAATCTCCGCATATCGGCCAATTAATAGTTCAAGCATTGCTATTTATCTATGTCTTTATAAATTATATACGTTTCTATCAGCCTGACTAAGTGAAAATATCTACTTACGAGAAGATGTACATGAACGGAAAGTACTTGCACACCCGTACGTGAAGTATCTATCGAAAGAGAGAAAGGTGTAGATAAATAGGAATCGGGGAAGAGAGAAACACCCACCCACACTATATATATATATATATATATATATATATATATATATATATATATATATATAGCTTGTTTATCTATTTAGTCTGTTCGAATCTATCCATGTACTATGATAGATACATAGATAAACAGATAGATAGGAATAGACAAGATAGATAGATAGATAGATAAAAGCTTGAAAGAAAGAAAGAAAGAAAGAACCCGACAAGTAGATATGTAGAGAAATTAGATAGACAGATAGATAGATAGATAGATAGATAGATAGATAGATAGATAGATTTTAAGGAAATCTGCTTACGCAGTTCATAGGGTGTGGTGGTGTACATCTTTGTGCATATGCTCTACATATATATACACATATAAATGTGTGTGTGTGTATGTGTGTGTGTGTGTATGTGTGTGTGTGTCTGTGTGTGTGTGTGTGTGTGTGTGTGCCTTTCAGTTTGTACACGTACGTGCGTATGCCAATATTTGCATTATCTGTGCGCTTATTTAGGCGCGGTATGTATATGTAAGTGTTGTATGCATAAAGGCGCGCGTCCTGAATGTGTATCTACGATGTGTGTATGTGTATGTGTGTGCACGCACACGCATGGTATGCATGTATGTACGTGTGCGTGTGCATGTGTGTGTATGTGTACGTCTCTCTCTCTCTCTCTTTATCTCTCTCTCTCTCTCTCTCTCTCTCTCTGTGCATGCGCGCGCACGCGCTTTCCAGCCAAAAAGACTTTGAGTTTTTCGCTCTCTCCCGAAAAATTAATAACACGACTTTCTTTTCCATTAATGGAATTAATGTTTGTATCGAAAAGCCGAATAAAGAATGGAGAAAAAGTAAAAACAAAAGCGACACGAAAAGAGAAGGCGAGAGGAAGGGACTGAGGTGGCGGCCCGTGGACGGTGGGTATGGTGACGGCGGTGGCGGAGGCGGAGGCGGAGGCGGCGGCGGTGGCGGAGGCCTTGGTAAGTGGATGAAGGGATGGGGCGGTGAACGGTCGGCGGTGGGGTTGGAGTGGGGGAAGAAGTAAGGGCGGTCGTCAGATCGATACCGGGTGGCTCAGTAGACGGGCCAGATCGAGACGGGTTCGGCTCTGCCTTCTCTCTCAAGCCACCATCTTATATGAAATGACAGTGGAATGTAGTAACAAGAGTCTCCTTTTAAGTAATTACATTTGCTTTCCGGCAAGATCCGAACGTTGGAGCAATCTCCCTTCTCCATCCTCTCTCTCTCTCTCTCTCTTAAACTCTCTCAAGAATGATCCCCTCCTTAAATATATATAGATATATATATATATATATATATATATATCCCTATTATTCTCTCTCATTCTATCTGTCTTTCTCTTGTCTTTATATACCTTCTTGTACGTCTTTCTTATCTCTCTTGGTGCCCTTAGTTCCCTTCACTTCTTTCTGGTATTGTCTTTTTCCCATGATGCTTTGATTCTTAGATTATACATCAGTCATTCTCCCTTATATATATATATATATATATATATATATATAGGTCCTTTAAATATTCCTATTCTTTCTAATTATCTCTGTATGTTTAACTTTCTTTCATTTTTTTTTTTCGTTATCTATCTCTACATGTTTATTTTTCTTATTCTCTTTTCTTCATTCTTTTTTATTAGCTATATCTATATGCTAATGATTCTTTTTGTCTTTTCTTTATCTTTTATTATTTCCCGTAACACGTTTATCTTTCTTCTTCTCTTTTCCTTCTTCTTTCCAATTTTCAATCTCAACACGTTTATCTTTCTTCTTCTCTTTTCCTTCTCCTTTCTTATCTGTACTCATTTATTTTTTTCATTCTTTCTTATTTTCTATCTCTACACTTTTATCTTTCCTCTTCTCTTTTCCTTTGTCTTCCTCATTTCTACATGTTGATCTTTCTTGCTCTTTTTTCCTTTCTCTTTCTAGATTCTTTCTATTTATTTTCACTCCTCTTTCATTTTTATTCTTGCCTCTATTTCTTCTATTCTTTCTCTTCGTTACTTCCTCTCAATTTCTTTCCCCTAATTCATCTATGCATTCACGTTTTCTTTTCATTTTTGTGGTTACGTTCGACTTTGTTTAACTCCTTTCATACCAAACATTGGCTTTTTTTTCTCACTTTTCTTCTTGTCACAGATTAGAAAATATAAGAAAAGGGGAAAACGCAAGGAAAAAGAATAGTTCAGTAGAGGAAGGAAATTCTTTAAATACCACTGAGAATGAAGAAAAGGCGAATAAGAAATAATGAGAAGAGCAAGGAAAAAAAGAAAAAGAGTAAACAGTTGAATAAACATAAAAGAAAGAAAGAAAGAAAGAAAGAAAGAAAGAAAGAAAGAAAGAAAGTGCTATACAAGAAAGAAAGAAAGAAGTGCTATACAAAGAAAGAAAGAAAGAAAGAAAGAAAGAGAGGGTAATTACTAGAAAGAAAGAAAGAAAGAAAGAAAGAAAGTTTGGTTGGATTGGGTTTTTTGGCCGATCAAACGTTGTTGGTCATATAATGCCAAATCCTATTTTGACATATATATCAAATAAATATTTGTAAACTCATTTTGTTGACGCATTTTAAAACGAGTCTGAACTTATTCTTTCATACACAGTTAAATGGTTTCAAGTATTTCCATGTAACACGAATATTTCTATTAACAATTAACCCTTTGTTTGCACATAGTTCAATGGTTTCAAATATTGCTGTGTAAAATTAACAATGTAACATCAGTCATTTGTTTGTATATATTGAAGTGGTAACAAGTATTGCTATTTAACACTAATTATTCTATTCAACACTATACATTCGTTTGCACACAGTTAAATGGTTCCATGTATTACTATGTATCACTAACATCAGCGATTTGTTTACACACAGTTAAATGATCAAACAGTTCTATTTCAAGCGATTCGATTTGGCAGAAGCCATGTGTTTACACCCAGTTTAAATGTCACATAGTTTTATTTGATCCATAGATAGGACCCTATCAGGTGCTGCAATTCCGGACCAAAGTTAACTTGGGATCGATGGCAATGAAGGTGTTCTTCGCATTCTCCAGAACTCAAGCATTTCTAGAGCTTCACCAACAGATTGTTGAGTGTCATATCCAGGACACTCATTGGTGGTTGGGGTTGAAAGAAAGAAAGAAAGAAGGAAAGAAAGAAAGAAAGAAAAATCAATGAGCAGTAAGAAAACAGATTCAAACTCACACAACACACACCCACGCATAAGATACTTGAGAATCACATTTGCTTTGTCACACGCATACATTGCACCCCCCCATCTATACTGATACCGATACATACATGCGTATATACATACATAAATGTACACAATATGCATATACATGCATAGTTTATTCCCTAAACTCGACTCACTTAAATTCATATATATATATATATATATAGAGAGAGAGAGAGAGAGAATAAACATTCTCTCTCTCTTTCTCTCTCTCTCTTTATATATATATATATATGTGTGTGTGTGTGTGTGTGTGTGTGTGTGTGTGTGTGTGTGTGTGTGTAAATACCCACATCCACTAATTTATGCGTCGTCAGACTTACAAGCGTCTTTTTAAACAGGAAAGGGTCGAGCGGACATTGGCCTAGCGGTTAGAGTCAAAGACTCAAAAAATGGTACTTGATGCCTCCTTGTTTAACACTCAGCATTATAAGGTACGGATCAAGGGTAAAGTGAAGCAATCGAGGGAAGGAGTAGCGCCCTCCCCTACACCTTGGTGTATTAGCTATCGAAAAGGGAGCCTTCGGGTCACCCTCAACTACGGTCGCCAACTTTACTTACTTTACTTGTGTGTATGTGTGTGTGTGTGAAAGAGAGTGAGCGGGGTAGATATATGTATGTAATATGTATGTATATTCAATCTCATATATATATATATACATATATATATATATATGTGTGTGTGTGTGTGTGTGTGTGTGTGTGTGTGTGTGTGTGTATTCACGAATACATTCAGCTATGCATAAATATAAGGTCACAAGTAAATGTATGAGTAATTTTAAATGAATAACCAGGACACCTAACCTTGAACATAAATATATATACCATTTCACTTAATTTCATTCCTCTTTGGGGATTAAAACCTGTGCATATGTTTGGTTTGTAATTTGAGAGACTTGCATCGTTCGTATTCACTCACCGTTATCAATCCTGAATATAGTCATGGATGAGATATTTAGAGAAACATTTTCTTGCCTTACGTAAAGAGATTTTTTTACATAATGATAGTAACGTTGAGCAACAAGAGATAGCATATTGTTTGCTTTTCTTTTTTTTTTTTTTTTTTTGGTCATTTTGTTTTTCTTTTGGGGGGATTTCATTTAACGCTTTGCAATTCTCAAAGTACATACTTATACCCGCATATTCTACATGATGTAAATTGATTATGAGAAAATGAGTCTCGTTAGCCATTGATAGTAATTTCAATCCGAATCGACTCTACCAGTTACCTTATGCTATTTTCAATAGACCTCTACGTATACAAACAATATTGACTTTATTTCCCCAACAATGAATTAAATATTACCTCAACTGTCCTTCTACAAGGATGCCTTTGGCATTAGATAACCCACAAAGGTTGATATGTCATTAAAACAAAGAAACCAAGCCAAACAATACTGACATATAAGTAAGACATACAAAGAATCGTGCAGTTACATTCATATACTTATACACGAACATGTTCTTTAGGAGTATATATATATATATATATATATATATATATATATATATATATATATATATATATATATATATATATATATATATATGGTAATTTTCCTCGCTTACGAAGACTTTTATGTGCTTCTTTCTGCAATCCAGGCGTAGTATTTTCGATTTTATTTATTTGGTCATTAGAACGTAAAAATCAATAATTAGATGGTTTATTTTCGGTCATGTGTACACGCATCATATCACGTGACCAATTTTCTTAAATTTTAGTTGCCAAGTGATTTTATTCTGCTTCCTGTCTGATGATTGTGACAACACATGCAACTACGAGTAACGCAGAAGCATAATTTTATATATCAGTTTTTAAATCTGCTCTGCTGTAAAACCATAAAACACTTTTTATTCGCTATTTTTTATTAATTTGCTTTTTATTTATTTTATTGATACATATATATATATATATATATATATATATATATATATATATATATATATTTAAAATTTGCCTTTAGAACCATTTTAAATCAGTAAAATACAGTGTTATATTATAGTAGAGCTGTATCTCAATATTTTTCACTATAAAGAGGGGTAAAACTCATCATTATAATTTCCTATGTAATAGAATAAAAACAGTGAAAAAATTTACGACTCAAAGTCGCCTTTTTTCACTCGGTTTCATTATAGGCATACATACACACACACACACACATACACACACACACATACTCGCACACATACTCACGCACACGCAGACACACACAAACACACACACTCATAATCACACTCAAACACACACACATACTCACACACACTAGACGAGCAGTGAACCTATAAGGTTCCCATTCTAAAAACAGTCCATGATTGTATATCCTTTTCTATTCAGGAAGGAGTGAAGGATTTCATAGTGACCTCCGTTATATAGAGGATATAGATATTAGAATTTGACGTTCAGGGTGAACTTCGTACATTTAACGTATAAACGATATTTTCTGTCGCCATTTAAAAACGTATGCGGTATACAGTATTCTAGGAAATGTTGTTTATGCCTCAAATATAGATTATATTAGATTACCAGTAAACTCATTGATATTATGTAACAGTAGTCTATTATGTTAGTCGATGCATCCTGTTTATTTGGGGAGGGGGAGGAGTGAAGAATTCTAATTAGCATTTCTTGGTGATGGCGACAATTTACAAAATTAAAAAATGGCATTCACAGCAAACTCAGCAAAAAATAATTATTCAGTTGTACTAAAACTTTTTTATTGTCTAAGAACATTTCAAGAGCATCTAATTTTTTTCTAAAGCAAAAATACCAGGATTTTATTAATTCAAGTGGAACATTATACAATATATTACCAAACTGTACTTGAAAAATAAGTAACAAAAAAAATTTAATATATAAAATATACAATGGACAACTGTATATTCTTACTTTTCGTTCCAAAGTTTCAGCGCTGTAGAGTTTGTCGATAAATATTCTCCATTAATATCGGTATTGATCGTTCAATGTTCCACTAAAAAGATAGATATTGATATACTAAAGTAGATAGATAGATAGATAGAGAGAGAGAGAGAGAGAGAGAGAGAGATAGAAACGAACATAGATAGATAGAGAGAGAGGGGGGATAGAGAAATGAACATAGACAGATAGAGAGAGAGGGGGAGAGAGAGAGAAATGAACATAGATTGATAGATAGATAGATAGATAGATAGAGAGAGAGAGAGAGAGAGAGAGATAGAAATGAACATAGATAGATAGATAGAGAGAGAGAGAGATGAACATAGATAGATAGATGGAGAGAGAGAGAGAGAGAGAAATGAACATAGATTGATAGATAGATGTTTTCGTTGGGTTACATTTTGCTTTTTATGGTTTGTGTTTTATGGCATATCAACACTTTTGCGTTATTAAATACCAAATCCTGTCTATATATATATATATATATATATATATATATATATATATATATATATGTGTGTGTGTGTGTGTGTGTGTGTGTGTGTGTAATTTATATGCAGATAATTTGTAGGTAACATTATTTTTAAATGAGCCAGAGCTCATTTGTTTCTTGAACACAATAAAATGGTTTCAAGTATCTGACACTTGTTATTCTATTTGCATACAGTTAAATATTTCGATAATCGTCATTTGACACAAATAATTCTATTTAATATTAAATGGTCACAAATATAGAAAATGATTAAATAGTTCTATTTGACCCATGGATGTGACCCTAACAAGTAGGACCATTCAGAGTCAGAGTGGACTTGAGAGTAATGGTACTCTACATTCCACAAAGTTTCTGGACTGGAGCCTCATCAGATGATGATGTTAAATACCTTGGACGTTCATTGAGGAAGGTGCTTACCTCTCTGCAGAGCAGCAATCGATGTATTTTACAGCTATTGCCAGCGGCCTATAAAATTGGATCGGATTTTTTTTTTTTTTTTTTTTTTGCAACAAGAGCAATTTGATTGCTTTGGTTTGGTTATTTTATGACATATCAACCTTTCTAGTCATTCGATGCCAAATGAGATAGATAGATAGATAGATAGATAGATAGATAGATAGATTGTAAGTGAATAGTTTTTGGTAAGATCATTTTTAAATGAGCCAGAGCTCATTTGTTTACTGATTGTTAAATGGTTTCAAGTATTGTAATACAACACTAATAATTCTATTTAATATCAATCTGTTGTCAACACACAGCTAAATGCTTCCAAGTATTGTTATTTAACATTAGTATTTCTATTTATGAAATATTCGTATCTAATTAAATATCAAATATTTGTTTGCACACAGTTAAGAATATAAATTATTTCTCTGCATACCGTTAAATGGTTTCAAGTATTACGAGATACTAATCATTTGTTTAAACACGGTTAAATGGTTTTCAGTATTGAAGCCTAACACAGATAATTTTATTCGTTCGCAGTTAACTGGTTTCAAGTATAGTATAAAAATTTAGTATAGACTAAATAATTTTTTGACCCATAAATGGAGCCCTAACAGGTACTAGCTCTTCAGGACAGAAGTAAGAGCAATGGCGGGGTATTCCACATTTCTCAAAGCTCCTGGACAGGACCCTCACCGTCAGATGTTTTAATTATATTCCCAGAACACTAATCGGGAAAGAGTCTTACCCTTTCGCAGGGGTGCAGTCGCCGTATTCAACAGCCCCATCCGACAGACCGAGCTGGGTTACATCATATATATATATATATATATATGGGGGGGTTAGTTCTTGCAATAAGTGTATATTATTATATATATATATATATATATATATATATATATAATATCATCAACAGACAGACTGTTTCGTTGTATCACAACTCTTCAGTGTGGCTAGACAGGTAGGACGCTTGAACCTGGGATCGAAACCCACCCTACTTTACATTAGACTTAGAGTCATACCGCTCAGCCAACAAGCGAACCAATATGTATGAAGGCATTATGTCGTCGCTTTCGTTTGTTTACATTTTTGCCTTATATATATATATATATATATATATATATATATATATATATATATATATATATATATATATATATATATATATATATATATATATATATATATATATATATATATATATATATATTAGTCTTCTTTGTAATTATAGAAACATAGAAAAGGGTTACGTATATATATATATATATATATAGAGAGAGAGAGAGAGAGAGAAAAACAGAGACAGAGAAAGAGAGGATGGGAGATATAAAATAAATTCAAATCCTTTACCTTTTTGAAAGTAGAAGATTTTATTTTATAGATTTATTTATGTTTCGATGTTATCTTTTTCAATTTTCATAATTTTAAGTTTTTTTTCTTTCTTCTGTTTCAATCACTCATACTTTCTTTGTTCACATAATGTTTTCTTTTTATCGATCCAATATTTACTTTTTCTTTTAACTTTTCTTTTTTCTTTCTTTCTTTCTTCTCGCTTACCAGTTATTACGCTTTCTTTCTTTCTTTCTTTCTTTCCAGTTATTGTGCTTTCTTTTTTTACTGATTTTCTTCTCCTTTTTCGTCATCTTCAATTTATCTTATTTATTAGCCTTTCTTTCTTTCTTTCTTCATTTCCATTTATTATTTTTCTTTTTTCCCGATTTTTTTCCATTTTTCTCAGTTTTTTCTTTCTTTCTTTCTTTCTTTCTTTCTTTCTTTTCAATTTTCTTCTGTTTTTTCTTCATCTCAAATTTTCTTTCTTTCTTTATTGTGTTTTTCTTCATCTTAATTTTTTCTTTCTTCCTTCTTCCCTTCCTTTCTTTCTTTCTTTCTTTTTTTCTTTCTTTCTTTCTTTCTTTCTTTCCAATTTTCTTCTGTTTTTTCTTCATCTCTAATTTTTTCTTACTTCATAAATAGATCTATTTTAAATTATGAATTAAAATCGTTTATCTTTTTTGTATTAAACGATTTTAATTCAACATAGATAATTCGGATCTGTTTATGAGATTTACTGCACTTTCTGTGCGTTGCTAGCAATTACTGACAATATATATATATATATATATATATATATATATATATATATATATATATATATATTCACCCTGTCACTTGGGAGTTGTAGAATACACCAACTGCAGCGCTGCAGAGGGTAGAGTTTCCCGCTTATGACCCGATATTACTTCTAATTGTGAGGCTCCAGTCCTAGAGCTTTGGGTAATGTGGAGTTACCCTTTATTGCTATTACTCTCTGATCCATTCTTTTCCGGGATGGTAGTACATGTTAGGGTCCCATATATTGGTTAAAAATGACCATTCTATCATTTACTATACTCGGAACCATTTAACTGCGGACAAACAATTAATTAATAAAGAGAAAAATGGCTTTGGTATTAAATAACCCACGAAGGTCGATATTGCCAATCAAACCGAACCATATATATCATAATCATCATCAAGTTGTGCGGATTACATGGATTCCCTTGATTCTCTCACACCATCCATCCCTATCGATCATCTCTCTTGGTAGGTCTTTAGACTTCATCCAGTGTCCGTACAGAGCTTATGTATGTAAGTACTTCGCTGGTCTGCAAGCACTGGACAGTATAGTGTAGGAGCTCATAACATAACGTCGCTTGTGAATTCGTTTTTACATATCCAGTATGTCTTGTTCGTCTCACGTAGATAATTTGTGAGATGAGAGGTAAGTGACCGTACAGCAGCTGTTTTATGAGGTGTTGTTTACTGGATTTGTTCAAAATGCCATATATAACACTTTTGTATAATTAACATACAGCTTTTTCTCCGGGTGTTTCGTTAGCGTTCAGGTGGTGCACTCATACAGTAGTATTGACACAACTACAGCTTGGAAAAAATCTCGTTTTATTTCACTTTATCATAGAATATATGTGTGTGTATGTGTGCGTGTGTCTGTCTGAATGTATCGGTGTGTCTGTCTGTATGTCCGTCTGTCGTTTGTGTATGCGTTTGTCTGCTTGTTGTTTGTGTATGTGTATGCTTGTCTGTGTATATGTGCGTATCTGTCTGTCTGTGCATGTATATGTCTGTGTATATGTGTATCTGTGTCTCTGTGTGTCGGTGTGTATTTGTGTGTCTGTCTATGTATGTGTGTGCGTTTCTGTCTGTATATGTCTGTGCCTGTCTATCAGAGTGTACGTGTGTGTCTGCCTGTGTGTATGCATGAGCGTATGTGTGTATATTTGCGTGTATGAGTGCGTATGTGTTCGGATTTAAATATGTGAATCATCTAATGTATTTTTCATATCCACATAACCACAAGAAGCAACATCTAGAAAGCAACATCAGCATTTGCAAGTGTAAATAAGGATGCACTGCTTAACAAAACCCTACACAGTTGAAGATGAGCACACGTATTTCTCAGACATTCGTCCAACTTGAGGAGCACACGGCACAGCTTCCCTCGGGAAGAGTGGCGCACTCACATACACAGATGATGTGCAGTCGCGTATCCTGCGTGTTAGATGCAGAAAAGAATAACGGAAGTGAATTGCACAAGTGAAATAGTGGAAAGTAAAGAGGCCATTGGGTTTTGGCGAGATGACGTCACTCACAGACACCAGGGGTGTGGGACCCTTAGACCTGCCACGTGCGACCCTTTTAAAATGATGACGTCGAAGCGATCTAATAGTTGAGAGAAGCTGACTGATCACGGTGATGGACGATCAATGGAAGGCGGGAATAGAAAGAAAGAAAGAAAGAAAGAAAGAAAGAAAGAAAGAAAGAAAGAAAGAAAGAAAGAAAAATTGGAGATGAAGAAAAATACAAGAAAATTAAAAAGAAAGAATTATAATCGTTAAAAGAAAGAAAGAAAGAAAGAAAGAAAAAGAAAGAAAGAAAGAAAGAAAGAAAGAAAGAAAGAAAGAAAGAAAGAAAGGGTAATATTGGATAGAACAAAGAAAGCATGTAAGAAAGAAAGCATAATGATTGAAAAGAAAGAAAGAAAGAAAGAAGTGGTTAAAATTGAAGAAAAGAGAGGAAAAATTGAGAGAAAAGAGAGAACTGGCCGAGATGGAAGTACATAGAAGATTTTTGCGAATCACATGACCTTAGGTCCGCCATAATTCCAGTACTTTTCAATAACTGAATGGCTGTTACACTGTATAACTAAATGGACGGATGGATAGAATCCCCCTTTTCTCTCTCTCTCCCTCTCTCTCTCCCTCTCTCTCATTCAATCTCTCTCTCTCTCTCTCAACATTATGCTGATTTTATTGATGGGTAAGGAAGTAAGGCGAAGCTGTTTTATTTTTTGAGAGTGTTTAGAACTACAGTGACAATATTCGCACGTGAGGAACGAAAAAGTATGAGACTGCAAAGTGGATTAATGATCGAGGAAAGAAATACGGGAAGAAAAGAGACGAAAAGGGAAGAATAAACAAAATGAAAGAGGCAGACAATAAAGGGGAAAAAATTAAAAACAGAGGAAAGATGCTGTAGAAGGAAAAAGAAAAGGGAGAATATAAACGAGAAAATAAATAAATGATGTCTTTTAGCATACCAACATCCTCAGTGATAATATGACTTTTTTGTCTCCCTTCTTTATTAAATCAGCAAAAAATGTATCATTTTGCATTCAGGGTATATATATATATATATATATATATATATATATATATATATAGAGAGAGAGAGAGAGAGAGAGAGAGAGAGAGAGAGAGACTGAAACTTTGAATTGTTCTGCCAAACGAGCAGAGAAAAAATTTAATTAAAGAATAAAAGTTTTTTTTTCAAATAAAATAAAAATATTCAGATGGATACTTGCATATATATATATATATATATATATATATATATATATATATATATAATATCAATCGTTTGAAGAGATAACTCACTAATTCAAATAACAATGCGAAAATATATATATATATATATATATATATATATATGTCTGTGTGTGCGTGTGTATATATATATCTGTGTGTGTGTGTGTGTGTGTGTGTGTGTGTGTGTGTGTGTGTGTGTGTGTGTGTGTGTGTGTGTGTGTGTGTGTGAGAGAGGGAGAGAGAGAGAGAAATAACAAATTAATTAATAAGAAAAGAGACATACTCTTTTCTTATTCGCTTTTATTTTATTCTTGCTTTTCTATTGAGAGAAAAGAAAATGAGTGCACACACACACACACACACACACACACACACACACACGCACACACACACACACACACATACACACACACACACACACACACACACACACACATACACACACAGATTCAATAAATTAGGTGAATTTTGCCTTATGAGCAAGTAAAAAAAATGACTTTTCAGATTAAAAGAAAAGAAAAAGAAAAGAAAAAGAAAAGAAAAAGAAAGCTGAATGAGTAGCAAAACAATTAAATATTTCATAAAGATTGATATTTATATTTATGTTAAACAGATTTGCCGAACTGAATGAAATAGCCGAAGTTTACTACCCAGATTTCATGGAAAAAAGATCTTCTGGAAAACTTCGATTAAAATTGATTGCTACAAATGAATAACAATGTATTGGGTTGAGGCGTAAATAGTTTGGTTTGGTTTGTTTGGTTTTATGGCATATCAACCTTAGTAGGTTATTTAACGCCAAATCCATTTTTATGTAAATAATCTGTTCTATTGAAAACAGTTCAGTTTAGCACAAGTACACAGTTTAATTGTCAAAAACATTTCCATTTCAAACTATTCAAGCAGTTATATGTAATAATTCAGTTAAGTGTAAATATAGTTTTAATGTCGAAAAACAGTTCTATTTGAAATAATTCAGTTAAGCATAAGCACGCAGTTTAAGTGTAAGTACGGTTTAATTGCCAAAAACGTTTCTATTTCAAGCTATTCAGTTTACTCAATTCATTTTAGCATAAGTATGCTGTTAGTTCTATTTAACCCATAGATAGGGCCCTATCAAGTGCTACCACTCCGGGCCAGAGGGAACCTGGGAGCAATGGCAATGAAGGGGTACTCCGCATTCCCCAAAGCTCCAGCTCTGCTGGAACCTCACCATCAGATTGTTTAATGTCATATCCAGGACACTCGTTGGGGGGGGTCTTACCCCTCTGCAGAGGTGCAGTCAGTGTATTCTACAGCCCCAGCTGACTGGGCAATACACAGATTTAAATGTCAGAAAGTTTTATTTCAGATAATTCAGTTCAGCATAAGTACACAGTTTAGACGTCAAAACAGTTCTATTTTGAGCAATTCAGTTCAGCACTAGTACGCATTACCTATGTCAAAACAGTTCTATTTTAAACAATTCAGTTTAGCATAAATATGCAGTTTAAATGCAAAAATCAGTATCGTGAAAGAAGCATGGTTTTGTTCTATTTAACCCATAGATAGAACCCTTATCAGGTGCTACCACTCCGGGCCAGAGTGGACCTGGGAGCGATGGCAATAAAGGGGTACTCCACATTCCCCAAAGCTCCAGCATTGCTGGAACCTCACCATCAGATTGTTTAGTGTCATATCCAGGACACTCGTTGGGGGGTTCTTACCCCTCTGCAGAGAAGCAGTCGGTGTATTCTACAGCCCCAGCCGACTGGGCAAGAGGCGTAAATAATATCTTTTTTTTAAGCAAGTTGAAATTATGTATTTCAAACTTGCAATGTTAACACCACTAGAAATTACCTAATTAAAGAATACTTTCACCGGTCATTCTTATTTCAGAAGTGAAAGAGTGCACATGATAATTTAATCTATGATCTCACACCCCTAAAAAAGAGGAACTGAAAGTGCATATTCAACACTTAATATTGTGGGAGTTTAAAAATATTAAAAACGCTACAGAAACAGATAATAAAAACTTTTAGTTCCAAGATTTCATTACTGACTGCCAAGTACGAAACTGGTTTTCAAAATTTCGTTCCAACGAGATACGTTATTAAGAGATGAACCGGACCAAGACGCTCATTAGACCTCGGTCAAGATGCTATAAGAGAATTAGTGGACTACAATCTGCGCTAAAGAACTCAAGAATTAACACTTGGCCTCCACAATTCAATCCACAATCCACAATCTGCCTCCACTGAGAAAAAAATAGACAAAGTGGATGAGATGGATGTTTGGATTCTTCATATTGTTCGTGAAAAGTTGTAGCCGTGTCAATACAACTGTATAGTTGCACCGTCTGGACTCTAACAAAACACTCAAAAGAAAAGCTAGATAGGAACTACATAGGAATTGAAAATAAATCCTGGAAACAGCACCCTACAAATAGCTGCTGTACGTTCACTTGTCTCATGCCTCACAAACTGTTATATACCCTTCCTATGAACATTAATGGGTATGTCCCATTCCTCATAAATACATTGAACACTATTGTGAGGGGGTGAAAATATACTAAGTAATCATCACTAGCAGGGGTTACCGTCTTTAAAACCCTTGACAAGTATTGTATTTTGTTAATGCTATAAAGATTTTCATTTTTCCGTTTTGGTTATTTCTCATTCAGTAACCTTTTTGTTATGTTACAACTTCAACCATACAAGTAAGAGGGATGAGATATGCCGGGCACTGCTGGAAAGGTAAAGACAAACTCATGAGTGATTTTCTACTATGAACTCCTGCACGTGGACACACCAGTAGTGGCAAACAGTAAAGACTCATAAACATCAGCTCTGAACGGACATGGGAAGCTGTCTAGAGGACCTGCTTGGTGTGATAAACGATTGGGAGGTATGGAAAGAGAGAAAGTCAAGGGACTCCGTGCTATCACCACTATTTGATGTTATATATATATATATATATATATATATATACGCCATTAAATCATATATATATTTTAATGGGGTATATATATATATATATATATATATATGTACAGGTTTGGTTTCGTTGTTTAATGGCATATCAACTCTTTTTAGGTTATTTAATGCCAAAGCCATTCTCCTAGAAGAACAGTAGTAGTACTATTTAACCCATAGCTGGGAGGATGAGGGGGCTTATACCTTTCCCAAGGGTATTTGCCCGAAAGTGAACGTAATAGCGTGACTGGAGTACGAACTCGCGTACTACGATTCTGCAGTCCAACGCTTTAACCATTACACCACGAGGACACCCCCCTCTATATGTACAGAGAGAGAGAAAGTGTGTGTGTGTGTGTGTGTGTGTGTGTATGATCGATTGAAAAAGAGAGAAAACAAAATAGTATATATATATGTGTGTGTGCGTGCGTGCGCGCGCGCGTGTGTGTGTGTGTATGTGTGTGTTTGTGTACGTGTGTGTGTGTGTGTATGTGTGTGAAGCAAAAAAACAAACAAATTAATAAGAAAAGAGTACAAAAAGAGCTCTATATTATTGCAGCAGAGCCGGTTTTAGACTTAAAATATAAAATTATGCATCTGCTTTACTCAATCCCTTAATCAGAGTTAAATGAATGAAGGAAAATCTTCTTTTGTCACCTTTCACGGATTTGTAACGGTTTATGAACTCGTCTAAAAGACTATTGTTCGATTCTCATTGGAAGCTCGATACTTCTGATCTTGGATCGAATTATGTTAAGCTTAGTAAATGACTTCCATGAATTTTACCTCCAAATAGGAAATACTGGAGGAAGTCAAAAATGTAGGTTAGTCTGTATTGACTTTAAAAAATCACTGTTTCAAAATAAACATTTGGATTATATTGTTATTGACTTCACTTTAACTACTATCTGTATATATATATGTGTGTGTGTGTGTGTGTGTGTGTGTGTGTGTGTGTGTGTGTGTGTGTGTGTGTGTGTAAAAGTTGCTCAAGTATACAGAGAAACCAATATAAACAACGTATGCGATATTAAAGAGTTAGATTGAGGAGGGAAAGCACAAGTAGAGAGGAAGAAAATATGCAAACGTGTTTCAAGAAAAACGAGATCTTCACGACAAAACAAAAGGAGTAATCATGGGCCTAAGTAAAAACGCGGGAAAGGGAATAGACGAAAGATAGAAAGAAAAGAGAGTAGAAAAGAAGGAAGATAAAAAGAAGACAGGGTAGAAAGGGAGAGAGATAGAGATAAAGGAAGATAGAATAAGACAAAAAAAGGGAGATAGAGAAGAAGGAAGATAGAATGAGACAAATGTAAAAAGAAAAGGAGATTGAGAAGAAGGAAGATAGAATAAAACAAATAAAGAAAAAAGGGAGATTGAGAAGAAGGAAGATAGAATAAGACGAATAAAGAAAGGAAGGGAGATAAAGAAAAAGGAAGATAGAATGAGACAAAACAAAGAAAGGGAGATAGAGAAGAAAGAAGACAGAATAAGACAAATAGAGAAAGGAAAAGAGATGGGGAAGATAGAATAAAAAAGGTTTGTGATAAAGAAGAGAGAGAAAGTTGATAGAATAAGACGAATAAAGAAAGGAAGGGAGATAAAGAAAAAGGAAGATAGAATGAGACAAAACAAAGAAAGGGAGATAGAGAAGAAGGAAGACAGAATAAGACAAATAGAGAAAGGAAAAGAGATGGGGAAGATAGAATAAAAAAGGTTTGTGATAAAGAAGAGAGAGAAAGTTGATAGAATAAGACGAATAAAGAAAGGAAGGGAGATAAAGAAAAAGGAAGATAGAATGAGACAAAACAAAGAAAGGGAGATAGAGAAGAAGGAAGACAGAATAAGACAAATAGAGAAAGGAAAAGAGATGGGGAAGATAGAATAAAAAAGGTTTGTGATAAAGAAGAGAGAGAAAGTTGATAGAATAAGACGAATAAAGAAAGGAAGGGAAATTAATTGAACAGCATTAAAATTATATAGTGTCAAATTGTAATTAATCAAAAAGCAGATAAAAGATAGGAAAAGATTTAAAGAAGTGTCGTTAGAGTAGTGAGATTAGGAAAAGAATGAACAAAAACTGGAAAAAAGATGAAAAGAGAGAATAAGAGAAAAACGGAGAATAGAAAAAAGGAAAAGTCAATTCATAGCCGATAACAAACATATAAAAGAAAAGAATAGAGAGAAAAGAATGAACTAATAATTAAAAGAAAGAAAGAAAAAAGAAAGAAACAAAGAAAGAAACAAAGAAAGGAAGAAAGTAAGAAAGAAAGCGCGTGCAAAAAATATAACAACGAATACCAAAATTCAAGAAAAAGACCAAAAACAGACTAAAAGAAAGAAAGAAAAAAAAGAAAGAAAGCGCGTGCAAAAATATATGAACGAATGCAAGAATTAAAGAAAAAATCAAAAACGGAAAGAAAGAAAGAAAGAAAGAATTAGCATTAATGAATGAAAGACACTGAATAGACATGGAAAGGTGAAAGTTGAAGAAGAATCAAGGAATTCGATCGTGTGTTGTTAAAGTAATTGGATCTTTTAAGGGATTCAGCGGGGAATTCATCCCCGATCCTTGGTTGAATTTTTTTACATTTCTTCTTCTTCTTCTTCTTCTTCTTCTTCTTCTTCTTCTTCTTAAGGGAATGAATAACTTGTTTACTCACTGCGATGACTACGAGAAATAAAAGTAAAGGAAAATTATTAAAAAAAAAAAAAAAAAAAAAAAGAGTCGCGTCGAAACGGAAAAATTATTTAAACAAAAAAATTAAGGGGAGACAATCCAATCTGATCGAAGGCAAAACTGAACTAGATTAACAGCCAACAAAGAAGAAAGAGCGAAATGCATAGCGAATAGAAATCAACGCTATTTTTCCTTTGGTGCCAAAGCCGTTAGTTGGGAATGGGAGTTTGCATTCCTTTCTATTTGAACAAAAAATAATATACCGAAAGAAAAGAAAAAATGAAAGCATATGGTGAATACCAGACAAAGAAAACAATTGGATATACAAATACAATTGTTTTGCGACTGGTTGATTCTCTTTTACAATAACTTTTTTTTTTCATTAATGGATAGGAATAAAAGATTAAATATATCTTAATCTAATCCCAAAGACAAGCGCGGGAATGTAACTCAGTTGTATAACGTTGAACTTGAAAAAATGTCTGATACTCTGGATTGGTGCGAGTCGTTTATCTATATATTACTAAAATTCTCATTATATATATTGAGAGAGAGACAGACAGACAGACGGGCAGAAGGACAGAAAGAGAACTATATCCAAGCAAAAAAAAAAAACACCATAATGAGCTTTTCAATAGACCAATGTAATTAAAATAGTTGGGTCCACATTCGTTCTATCTATCATTAAACAGTTCTTTATACACGTATGTGACTGTAACTAAGAAAATCGCTTCATCACAGCGAGATTTTTTACTATACCAACATCCTTAAAAGGATTTAGCTTTGAAAATAAACCAGTTCAATTTTACAACTGAATGTTAATTTTGTTGGTTATGGAGATGCTGAATGTGATTTGCTATCTATCTATCTATCTATCTATCTATAATTTATTTCTATCAGCTAAAATTCTCTTTATAGTCGTACGTGACTGTAACACAGCAAAAATGAGTCATCATATTGAAATTTTTATACAAATAAAGTCATTTCCAGTCCAGTTTGCAACTCACTGATGATTACGTGAAGCCTTCGTTGGTACGGAATATTCTTTTTAATTATTCAAATAACTATGAAATGCAAATTAGAATTGCTTGCATCTTCCTAAATCGAAGCATTACAGATCACTGTTAAAATGGGAACCCCACGAATAATTAAATTTGTCAAAGGAACTGAATAAACTTTGTTCATATGCTTCATATTTTCGAATGGCACCAACCAAAATATAATCACTAAGAAACTAACGTCAAGCAAACACTTAAGTTTGGCTTCTTTGTTTAATGACGTATCAACTTTCGTAGGTAATTCAATATTAAAGCTCTCCACATAGAAGAGCACGGTGTTACGATTTAACCTATAGCTGGAGGTATAAGGTGCTTTAAACTTTTCCAAATGGTGTCAGTTCGAAAGCGAACGTAAAAGCTCGACTGAGGTTCGAACTGGCTTGCTATTAAATCACAGTCCAGCTCTTTAACCATTACTCAATGTGAACTCCCCAAATGAACACTAAAAGAATAAGTAAAAGCGTTTCGTATTATTGACTCACTGCAAGTCTAGCGCGATGTTGCAAATGGGTAGCACCCAAAAGAGTATTAATATTTTCCCAGTTTAATATAAACCAGACATGTCAGTGAGAATCGAAATCATTACAGTATTAACCACCAACAGGATTTGCTTACTAACCACTGTTCCACGGTGATACGCTTAACTATTAATTTTAGGTGGTGTAACAATAACTTAAAATTTGAAATGTGTCGAATTATTACTAACATTTTTTTTTCATCTTCCAAAGAATTTTTTAAAATCTTATACAAAAAAATCTTTATTATTCTCTTGTACATTTTTGAAGGAAAGTTGAGGTTTTGTTTTTGCTTATTTGTTTATTTTTTCACTTTCTAGTTGCACATGCATACATACACATACATACACATACGTACATACATACAGGCGTTCATAGTGTAACGATTATAGTCGTATGAAATGGACTCAGTGACCCTAGTTCAAATCCTGAAAAAATTTATTTGCATTTCACTTGACGCTAATATCCTTGGGGAAAAAATTATCCAACTATCCTTCCTCCAGCTAGGAGTAAATAGTAGGGCAGACTGAGCTTTTTAACCATGGTATGGCAACCGGTCAAGGAGAAGGAAAACTTTGAATTCAAACTCGTTGTAAAACTTTGAAAAACTTTGTGTTGCATCATGCTCGTGGCGAGGGGTTAGGTATCTACTTATATGCTAACATACATACGAGGGTAATTGAAAAGTTCTAAGCCTTACCAAGATTTTAAATTTCTCGTACATTTCTCAAATTTGTATGAGCCTCATCAACACAAAAATTAAGACAGAAATCAAAATTAGTTTTTCTAATTTTTAATGAAGCGGTAGTGAGCTGCCACAACAAAAATGTTCATCTATGGCTTTTATTTCTTGATGTGACGCAGAACTTTGTGAACGACCCTCGTATACGTTATGTCTATACGTATATATACTCATACAGATACACTCATGTCTACATACATATGCATAACTGCACTTAAATATGTGCATCTAGGGAGAGATGAGCTTATAGTTCAGTTAATGGTTCGTTATTAACCATATTACATTGTTAACATTTTAGATCAAAATTCTGCTAATAACTTTATCAGGCTTATTGATCCAACATTCCATAGGTCAGTCTGTTCTGTATTGACTTTTTTTATTTTCTTCTTTTCATTCCTAGAGACACTTTGGCATTTTTCCACATTAGGTCAAAATAGTTGTGTGAAACAATTTAGCATGGATACATTACATCTATGAGGCGAGCTTATCGAAACGTTAGTTTAAATCCAAGATGAGATGGTGAGCGTTTCACTTCACACTAATGATCATGGGAAAGACACAAACTCGTCTATTCTCTTCCCCATAGTTATGGATAAATAGTAAAGAAGACTGAGCCCTTTGGCCTTGGTTCGGTAAAAGAAGGAAAACTAAATTCAGACCAACAATACTCGCTTAAAGAATTGACCTTGTGTCGCAAAGTTAGGTAAATACATGCATACATTATATTTATTGCGAATGCGTTAAAAATGACTAAGTAAATAAAAAAAAATGCATGATATTCTGTATTTTAAAATGAAAAAAATCGAATGTTAGATTCGATTTGAGGCTGTCCCCGTGGCGTATTGGCTAACATGCTGAACTAGGACATCGAATTAAGATTCAATTTAAAACCTGATCATAATAATATAGAAGTTAACACCATCTAAAGTTGAATATGTTCTATCTGAAATATTAATTCTATCAAAGTTTTTTTTTAATGAGAGTGAGCTGAAAGGTTCTTGGTGTAAAAAGAGAAATCCTGTCCTTTTCTTTTTCTTTAAGAATTTTTTTCATTGTTTCTTTCTTTGTTTTTTTTTGTAATAGTTAAATAAAATTTAGAAACGATTAAGTTGAACTCCGACTTCAGAAGGTATTAAGACTGAGACTATAATTATCGTCCCTGGGGCATAGTGGTTAACATACTAGACTACAACATCGGAATTAGTGAGTTCGAGCTCTAGTCAGGATTTCTAAACAGGATCTTCCGGCTATTTAAAGAAGAGAACGGCAGAAGCAGGTCACGTGGGTTGATAACCGGAAGAAAGTATAAGCATTATGAAATCATATTTATATATATATATATATATATACAGGTACCCACCGACAGAACGGTCAGTCGGGCAGTCAAATCAGAGCAGAAGCTGCCTTGGGCGCCACCCAAGGGGAAGGCAGTGGCTTTGGGCGGAGGAGCAGAAGAAGCACCGCGTGGAACACTGAATATGGTCAATAAAGTAGTCCTCCATCAGTCTGCGTCCGAGTCCATCTCTCTCTCTCTCTCTCTCTCTCTCTCTCTCTCTCTCGCTTACAGCCAATTTCGACACTTCGAGTAATAAAGAAGAGAGACATATTTATAAAGCAAAGTGTTATACCTCTCCATTCCTTCATGATGCAATACAACAAACTCAGGAGGCAACGCGGAACATCGAACCGAAACATTTATTTAATCCACTAAAGTAGATTGTTGGACTACAGTTATCTGTTGAGCAGACCAACTGTAGAATTGGATATGAGAACCAATAATCAAAACCCCTCGATAAAAAGAAATTGCAATATGAGATCAGGTAAAAATCGTACATAATAGTAACAAGTAGGATCTCATAGTCCCCAAAATTGGGCCTGAGTTGTCCAGCAGGACACATGGCGCCAAGGATATAGGTGTTTGGTTAAAAGTTGTTCAAAGGGAAATCGTCTGCAGGTGGTAAGTTCAATCCCAACTCGAGGTAAACAATAATACTTTCTATTACTTAAGTTAGGTCATAGGATTGAAACAATAAAGGATTCTTTCAGGAGCTCTGTGTGGACCGCAGAGCTCGACATGAAAGACGCATCAGCCGAAATGTTGTGAATGTGATGATGAAAATAGTTGTCCGAAAACTCTAAGTGATCAAAATTATCAAGCTTCTTCTCAGAAATGTATAGAAGGTTAATTTTCTCAAAACAAACAAACTATCCCCTTTTAGCATTTAGCTCCCTTATCCTATTTATCCAACCCCTCCGCTCGGGCAGGATATGACACAAGGTCAATCCTTTAAGCGGAGTTTATCAGGTTTGAATTCAGAGTTTTCCTTCTCCTAGACTAGCTGCCTCACCAAGGCCGAAGAACCCAGTTTGTCCTACTATTTACCCATAGCTGGAGGGAGAGTAATTGGATTCATACCTTTCCCCAAGGGTATTAGTGCTATGTAAAATGTAATTAGTCTCGTCCAGGATTTGAACTCGTGTCGGCGTGTCCATTTCCTACGACGATAACCATTACACCACGGGCACCTCCATTTAGCTCCCTTATTCCGCCTGGTTTTCAATTTGTCGAAGCAATTGTTTAATGTCCTCAAATCTTACTCTTGAGATGAATTTTCAGTTAGAGATAAAATAAAAATGTCACGCGGAACTTGATATGGGGATATGGAGGGTGTTGCACTTGCACAATCCGGTGTTTCATCAAAAACTGCTGATTAAAAGGTATCGAAACTGATCATATTTTTTTCTTTTTTTAAATTTGGCTCTGACTGGTTAAGGCAAACGATAATAAAGTAATGTAATAGCTTAAAGAATAAAGCAATTTACACCCCAATTAGTAACGGAATGATAATTTTATGAAGTCTGCCTTAGCGTTGAACATTACTTCGTAATTATCGATGTAACAAAGATGTCTTAATCAGAATCTTTCACGCTTTCCTAAAAAAGAACATTGATAAAATCATGGTCGCTGTTACCACGGAAACACTGTGGGTTTACGAGTAAGTCAAGCTTAAGGCACTCACTCATTTGTATTTTTGTATACACGGAGCATTTTTTATTTCCTTTTTTTTTTACACTCCTCATATCTCGTATAAATAAATAACCAATGCAATAACTCATACATGTATTCAGAAACCCAACCCCCACCATATATAGCCAGCAAATGTTGGAATTATCAATGGCCAAATATCTCTGAAAGAGAAGCGGGCCTTTTTCCAGAAGAAAAAACATTCCCATCTGGAGACTTGCAAGTTGGGTGCGACTATTATCTCGCCGAACGTGCGACAAACACGCGTCGAGCGCCCTCACTCGGCACGTGCCGCATTTTGTAAGCAACCCTCACAGAATAAGGACCAGCACTTGGCGATGGAGAATTGAATCAAAATATATGTGGGTCGGGGGAGTTTCTTCTATTCAAGGCAACACATGGAGTAAAGAAACAAAGCGTAACTTTAAAACAAAACAAAAAGGAATTGTTTGCTTGTGTCGTCTGCTTCTGTGTATTTTGGCCTTGTCGATATTGACTACGCATCTCTATCTTCCTTTTTGTAATATGCGTAACTTTAGACATATGCATTCAAGTGTGATGTCAGAGAAACTTTCCAAGCCTACATTTTTTATACTGCATGACACATGAACGTGTCGATTTGTAAACAAATTTGATTTTGAAGAGTACTGGTCCGTTTTTGTGACAGAAAGTACTGGTATTAATACTGTAATACCTCGCTTTGCGATACCTTGTTTTACGCTATCCTATGTTGCGCTACTTGATTTTAACTTTTAATGCTACTTTAGGATTCTTTCAGGAGCTCTGTGTGGACCGCAGAGTTCGACATGAAAGACGCATCAGCCGAAATGTTGTGAATGTGATGATGAAAATAGTTGTCCGAAAACTCTAAGTGATCAAAATTATCAAGCTTCTTCTCAGAAAAATATAGAAGGTTAATTTTCTCAAAACAAACAAACTATCCCCTTTTAGCATTTAGCTCCCTTATCCTATTTACCCAACCCCTCCGCTCGGGCAGGATATGACACAAGGTCAATCCTTTAAGCGGAGTTTATCAGGTTTGAATTCAGAGTTTTCCTTCTCCTAGACTAGCTGCCTCACCAAGGCCGAAGAACCCAGTTTGTCCTACTATTTACCCATAGCACTATCTCATTTAGCACTACTTACCCCGCTTTGCAGGTCCTCGTATAACGCTACCTCACTACCTCACAAACTCATTTTGCACTAAACTCATCACTTTGCGCTACCTCATTTAACGCTACCTCGATTTGCGCTACCTTTTTCGACGTTCCTCCTCCACTCCCCGATTTGTGCTACCTCGTTTAACGCAACCTCGCTTTGCGCTACCTTTTTTGACGTTCCTCCTCCACTCCCCGATCTGTGCTACCTCGTTTAACGCTACCTCACTTTGCGCTACCTTTTTTGGCGTTCCTCCTCCACTCTCCACTTTGCGCTACCTCGTTTAACGCTACCTCGCTTTGCGCTACCTTTTTTGACGTTCCTCCTCCACTCTCCACTTTGTGCTACCTCGTTTAACGCAACCTCGCTTTACGCTACCTTTTTTGACGTTCCCCCTCCACTCTCCACTTTGTGCTACCTCGTTTTAAGCTACCTCGCTTTGCGCTACCTTTTTTGACGTTCCTCCTCCACTCTCCACTTTGAGCTACCTCGTTTTAAGCTACCTCGCTTTGCACTACCTTTTTTGACGTTCCTCCTCCACTCCCCGATTTGTGCTACCTCGTTTAACGCTACCTCGCTTTACGCTACCTCATTTAGTCCTACTACCCCTGTTGTGCGAAACTTCATTTAGCGCTAATTCGTTATAATGCTCTTTTCTTCCTTTTTTCAATTGTCGTAATAAATTTAATTATGATAAATCTCCGAAATAAATGATAATACAAGACAGTGTCACGGACTGTGTCCGAAATAGTTGTCTACTGTACAATAAATATAATATATTGGGATATGATTACAAATGTGACGTGATATGGTAGGTCCAAGTTATAAAGAGAACCAGAGGCTAATTTCTGGGGAAAGAGAGAGAGAGAGAAGAAAAAAAGAAGAAAAGGGGCAGGCATAGCGTCAACGGAAGCGGACAGTTGACCTCAGAGTGATTTAGGCCAAGGTACTTTTGAGTCAACCAATCATGGATGGGTGACAACGTTAATTAAAAATGACTAGAAAAAACTGGTGGTCCCAAATCTTCTGCGCAGGTGTAGAACCTCCGGAAATGGATATGTTCGTCCTCCCGATACCAGGCGAAAGTAAGGGAACAACTCGGTTTGAAGGAATTGGCTAGAAGACGTGACGAGGTAAAGACGGGGAATTGAACACCAGCCAGGAAGATGTAAAGACAGGCGAAAACTTAAGGGCCTCCGTTTCAGAGGTGGACTCCGAAAAGCCGCCACTCTCCAGACCCAAACCTGTCAAGTCAAATCTAGCGAACAAACATATTAGAACAACAAGAAAATACAGAAAGAAAATTCAAGATCTGTGTCTGCTCTCTTTTTCTCTTCATGACATATTGTTTCTCTTTGCCCGGCTAACGCTGTCGACTCAACTTTTATACTCTCTTCTTCTTCCGGCGAATACTTACAAGTTGTTGTAGTGAATAAACCTTTATGTAGTAAACTAAGACAGAATTTCCTGTGCTTGTCAACTTTTCCCACAGTGGGGTCACAACAGGGTCTGACTACTACTTAAGATGTAGCAATACATCCTTTAACATGTTCGTTCACGTGGTGGTACAACCGTTCGTTTGGTGCATAACGGTACACAAAAATGCACACACAATAATTCATGTTGCAAAGGACATCGATACCAAGTAATATTTCATCAGTTCCGCAAAGTATCTATCATACGATATACACAGCATAAATCCATTCCATTTTTTTTTAAGTTTAAAGACATCATAATTTTTTTTAATAATTGCAGGCTAGATATTTTCAATGGCATAGTATTTTATTACGATATTAATTGTTTACTTTTCCCATGAAAATATGAATGTTTAGCAGCGTAAAGATATGAGCAGTCTTTCAGTTAATTCATGTAACTTTTGCTAAGGGAGTTTCTGATTTCCTTTCGATGGAGTTTGGTAAAAATTATACTTACCACTATACATTTTCATTGTATAATATTCCACCAAAAATGATAAAATCCTTATATACAGTTGGTTTTGACGGAAAGTAACCTTTTATAAAAAAAAAAAAGTAGATTGTTAGTGGTGAATTTATTCGTGGGTGATGCTTAATATATATATTGTTTGTTTGAGTTTGTGTTTTGTTTAACGGCATATCAACCTCTGTGGGCCACTTAATGCCAGAAGGGTTAAATTGCTTTTGTTTTTGTTTTTTGTGCATGTTTTAGGTTTTAGGGTACTATATACATATATCGTACTGATAATATTACAAAAATGGCTACTATTTTGGACGATACTACCGAATTTTTAAAACTTGGTGTTTTATCCCTTGATGACACCCATAAGTTAGAAATTAACTTGCAGAAGCGGTTTCTTGAATTGTTCAGGAAAAAATTTATTACCAGAAAAGTTTATGAGTTAATCCGTCCCATTAGCTCGCAGAGACGATGTTTGGATTACCAAAAATTCATAAGTCCGGTATCTCTCTGTGACTTATTTTGTCCATGTGTCATTCCGCACATGTATTGGCGAAATGGTTTATTCAGTTACTTAATCCTGTTTTAGAATTTTATTCAAGATTTTCTGTTGGCGATTCATTTTCTTTTGCTTCCATTATACATCAACTCTCTCCTTGTATTGACTCTCAATTTTTGGTGCCTTTTGATGTTGCTTCATTGTTCACCAAAGTTCCTCTTGATGAAGTAATTTCTATCTGTGCTGACATTTTATACCATAGTCCTTTGACATCAGTTCCTTCTTTCTCTGAAAATCATTTTGAAGAATTGATGGAATTGGCCACTAAGTCAGTTTCCTTTAGTTTTAACGGCACCATGTATCGCCTGGTAGACGGTATTTCGATAGGTTCTCTCATTGGCCCTACTCGCTAATATTTTTGTCGAAATTTATGAGAGACTCCTTTTGATAGGTTCACTTAGCCTTAAACCGATTTACGTTACGTTGATTACACATTTGTTTGTTTTAGTTCACGTAACAAAGCTTTGTTGTTCTTCGATTGCTTGAATGATTTATATCCTTTCTTAACTTTTACTATGGAAGAAGAGAAAGACAATAAATTACTTTTTTTATGCATTGGTGGAACTCTGTTCATCTGCTTTCTTGACTTGTAGATATAGAAAGACTACGTTCAGAAATTGGTACCTGAGTTGGGATACTTTTGCTCCTAAGTCTATAAAGGTCAACCTAATTAAGTGTCTTACATTCAAGGCTTTAAAGATTTGTTTAGATAGCGAGATTAAAAGTGAATTTGAGCAAATTAAAAATATATTTTAGAGTAATGGGTATCCCGAGGAAGTCATTGCTGACATTATTAACTCAACTGTGAACAAGTTCCGGAATGATAACAGGCCATTTGGCCCTTCTAAATGCCCAATTTATGTTAGACTTTCTTTGATTGGTTCTACCAGGTAGTTAATTGCTAAGGTGACTTCTTCTGTTACACGGTTTTTATAATGCGGTTAAGGTTTTAACTATCTTTACTTCAAGAGCCGCATTTCGCTCTGTTCATAAAGATGTACTCCCTATCTTTCAGCAGTGTAATTTAATCTATAAATTCCAATGTTGTGATCCAACAGATATAGGGCGTACTTCCCAACGTCTTGAGGAAATGGTGAGACAGCATGTTCCAAGAGTAATTCGTGATCGTACAACATCCAGGCATTTGCAAACGTTTGTTTCTGCCATCTGTGAACATTTGAATGCTATAAATACCTGTGCAGCCAGTTATAATGATGAGTGCTTTGCTGTTTTACACAGAGTGAGGACTAAACAATATCCTTAATGCCCTCGAGGCTATTTATACTTTGATAAATCGCCCGTCTGTGTGTAAACAGAATCCAAAGTACTCCTTACATCTTGGAGATGTTTCTGGCGTGACGAAGAGTGGTTTTATTCAGGGTTTTTGAGGGGTCCCTCCTCCTATGTCGCGCCATAATTTCTCATATCACCCCTTATTCAAATGTCGTTTACATTCTTGACTTTTAAACGTCCTCCGGTTGTATCACTTGACAGATCACTGGATGAAAGAGTTCTACTGTAATCTATAAAAAAATATTTCATATTTAATTCATTTTTCCTTTTCTGCTCACATTTACATTCCCATGTAACTATATATGATTCCTTTTTTATATATGTAATATAGTATAAGTATATATATTTTATCTCTTTTTTTTTTTTTTTTGCAATACAAATTTGCATGTACCAATAATCTATATATATATATATATATATATATATAAACAAAAAACAGGATTTCTAATGCTCACTACTTAGAAGATTGGCACTACGTAATCTTCTCCGATATGACCCCGTGCGAGATTAAGCAAATATATCTAATGAAATTATCTTTTATTGAAAAAAAATTGAACAGAATTGGGAATAAATTAACACTGTTTATTTCGTTCTTTCTTTCTTAATTCATTTTGATTTATAAATTAAAATCGTTTGCTTTTTTAAAAGTAAACGATTTTAATTTAGTTTAGTCTTCGGGGTATAGAGCACCTTATACGCTCACATATAAATCCATATGTATATATATATATATATATATATATATATATATATATATATATATATATATATATATATATATATATATATGTGTGTGTGTGTGTGTGTGTGTGTGTGTGTGTGTGTGTTTCTGTATGTGTGGAATGATTTTCGGATCATGTATGAACAATTCAATGTATTTGTATATAGAAAAAGCAACACCAAAAGAGCAACATCATCATTTGCAGAAGCAAATATAAATGGACATGTTCGTGGGGCAATGGTTATCTTCAAAGGAAATGAAGATAATAAGCCGAGTTCAAATCCTAGACAAGGTTGTTTACATTTCTTATACCGTTAAGGTAGATATTTTCCCTTCAGCTATGAGTAAATACTTGCAGAGACCAAGTTTATTTTTTTCAATTTTGGTATGGCAACTGATCAAGAAAATGAACACTCTGAATTCGAACCTGTTAAACTCCGTTTAAAACTGACCTTGTATCACATCCTGTTCGTGCAGAAATCTTGGTAAATATATGTAGATATACTGCTCAACAAACACCTACGCACTTGAAGACGTATGTCCATATTTCACAGACATTTGTGCCAATGAAAAGCACACGGCACAGCTTCTCCGGGAACACTTCTTGGCCTTTTGGCCGAGTCGTTCGCTTTTCTTGGCATTTGTGCTGAGTGCGAATAAATGACAGGCAAAGATTCACATTGCACTTGGACCGGGTGAATCATTGACAAACATTAACAAGCATTGACAAGCATAGCTTTACATTGCCATTAGTAATTCGATGACGATCAATGACCCACTTGCACCTGGCCTTCGGGCAGGGTGAATCTAACTTCCCCGGGAACAGTTTTATAAGTTTGAATAGTATTTAGCTACTGACATCCATGACCAGATATGTATTGTACATGTAAAAGTTAATAAGGTTTTTTTTTTTCATTTATACATTATACCGCAGTTCTAGTAGAAGCTAAATTGATCGCAACTGAAAAGTTTAATTGGTTGGTTGGTTTCTTTGTTTAATGGCATATCAACTCTTTTTAGGTTATTTAATGCCAAAGCCATTCTCCTAGAAGAACAGTAGTGGTACTATTTAACCCATAGCTGGGAGGATAAGGGGGTTCATACCTTTCCCAAGGGTATTTGCCCGAAAGTGAACGTAATAGCGTCACTGGAGTACGAACTCGCGTACTACGATTCAGCAGTCCATCGCTTTAACCATTACACCACGAGGAAACCCCCTTGAAAAGTTTAACTGACAGAGTTAAACCCAATATAAATGCATAAACGAGGGGTTTTTATGCAGATCATTGCACTTTAAACCTTAGATACCTTAAATGTACAATCCCAAAATTTACAAGAAATAAAAGCCTAGTTGACTGGGGCTATAGAATACGCCGAATGCACCTCTGCAGAAGAGTGAGACCCCACAACAAATGTCCTGGATATGACACTAAGCCATCTGATGGTGAGGCTTTAGTCTCGGAGCTTTGGGGAATGTGGAGTATCCCTTCATTGCCATTACTCCTCGGTCTACTCTGACCTAGAGTGCTAGTACCTGTTAGGGTCACATCTACGGGTCAAATAGAATTGTTTAATCATTTACTATACGTGAAACCATTGAATTGTGTGTAAAAAATGAGCTTTGGCTCGTTTAAAAAGTGTTACCTACAAACTATTCGTTTACAAATCACATATTCAAAGAAGAAAGTTTTGACATCAAATAATCCACAAGGGTTGGTATGCAATTTAAACCAAACAGCCAAACCAAACCGATTATAAATTTAATATCTATGTATAAACAGGATTTGGCATTAAATAAGCATCCAACAAAAATAACTCGAACGAAAAGCATTCAATTTTTTCACTCGAACGCAAGTAGCTATTTACTCAGCTTAGTTGTGACACAAGTATGTGGCTCCCAATGAGAATCGAACTCACTATGGCCCACTAATCTAACTTGCAACATATGAGGTGCGCCTCGAATGAACAAATTTTTGTTTAAATTTATTTCATCATTCCATTAAAAGAAAACTTGTGAGCGATCACGATTTTAAGTCTTTTATTCTTGATATATAATGTGATCTCCTAGAGCCCTAAAAAAACTTATAATGAAGAGTAAAATAATGCAAAGGCGCTCTTAGCGTAACGGTTATCCCCAAAGAAAATGGAATCAGCTGAGTTAAAATCCTGGACAAGACTGCGCATCACTTCGTGGTAATGCCCTATGACTTAATATTACAGCAAACTCGGGTTTTAGCCTTAGTATTAAATAAGGATAGCCCTGAATTCAAAACAGCAAATATTGCGCTTAAAATCTGATCTTTTGTGAAATTCCATGTAAATACATTCTAAAATAACGCTCATCCCAAAACAGAGCATTTTAAAAATAATTATCATTATCAATACAATTTTGCTGTATCTTTTGTTTTAAATATTATAATGGTATATTTGAAGCATTATCTTAAACTGGGTTTCAAAGCAGCTGATGATGTTGGCAGAATTTGATCAATGGAAAAATATGAAACAATACCTGACAGTCCAGTATTTTAACAGTGGTGACTTGTCCCTTGAAATAAAACCCAAGAGTTTACCAAATAAACTGCTTTAAAAGGCAAAATAGAGATGAACTCGACTGCAAGCAACCAAGACCTTTCAGAAGAGCCGAAATCATCGAAAAGTACCTCATTTAATGCATTACATGAGCTTGAACATTGCAAATATACAAAACTAAACCAATAGAATAGACCCGCAAAAATATTTTTGTTGAGGTTATTCAAAATGCCAGCAAATCAAACAGAGTACTCCAGGCTTGAACAGAGTTCTGTCATCAAATCTTTGGTGACGGAGAAGTGCAAACAATGTGATATTTACAGAAGAATGCGCTATGTTTTAGTTAAAAAATATTTACGAATGGGTTATACATGAGTTTACTTCTCCGATCCTGAATCAAAAAGATACTCAATGGAATAGAAACACACACTCTCCTGAAAAGGAAAAGCTCCAGGCGCAGCAGTCAGTAAAAAGGGCACGCTGGCAGTCTTCTGGGTATGAGTAAACCCATCACTGTTGATTTCCTTTAAAAACATGCAAGTGAAAATAGTGGTCATTTTGCCAACTCATGAAGAAAAATTCTCCTCATTTATTGAATTATATATATATATATATATATGCATATGTGTGTGTGTGTGTGTGTGTGTGTGTGTGTGTGTGTGTGTGTGTGTGTGTGTGCGTGTGCGTGTGTGAGTCTACCAATCTCCTACACGACGTTAAGTTTTCATGCCGAGTTTGACAGGTTTGAATTCAGAGTTTTCCTTCTCTGAGACACGTTGCTTTACTAAAGAGCCAGTCTGCCCTACTATTTGCCCATAGCAGGTAAAAGAATAGTTGGAGTCATATCTTTTCAAACACACATCTGATATATATATATATATATATAAGCTGTGGAAAGAGCACTTCGAAAACTTACGAGGAAACCCACCGAAAATAACACATGAACCAATCACCAGAATAATTACCAAACAATTAGACATCAAACTAGGACCGTTCACACAAGAAGAACTCGACTCGGTTCTCAGAAAAATTAAAAATAGGAAAGCTGCAGGGCTGGACGAAATTCCCCCGGAAGTATGGAAGACCAGACAATTCGACGACATACTTCTCCGACACTGCAACGCAGTATACAATCAAAATCCGATAGATAGATGGATGAAGGGATGCATACTCCCCTTTCCTAAAAAGGGGGACCTCGGATTAGCCAAAAACTACCGAGGCATAACACTTACATCCATAGCAGCCAAAATCTACAATGCCCTACGACGAAACCGAATAGAACCCAAAATCGACAACATACTTAGAAAAAACCAAAATGGCTTCCGAAGAAATAGATCCACGACCTCACAAATATTAACCATCCGTAGAATCCTTGAAGGTGTACGGGCAAAAAACCTACAAGCGACATTAATATTTGTCGACTTTACCAAGGCTTTCGATTCCATTCACAGAGAAAAGATGGAACAAATCCTACTAGCGTACGGCATACCTAAAGAAACCGTAGCGGCAATAACGATTCTCTATAGAAACACTAAAGTAAAAGTACGATCACCAGATGGAGACACAGAATACTTCGACATTGTAGCAGGAGTACTACAAGGGGACACGCTGGCTCCGTACCTCTTTATCATTTGTCTAGACTACGTACTTAGAACATCGATTGACAAAATCAAAGAGAATGGCTTCGAACTGACGAAGAAAAGAAGCAGAAGGTACCCCGCAACAACAATTACCGACACCGACTACGCCGATGACATAGCGATACGGGCAAATACACCTGACCAAGCCGAAACACTACTGCATAGTTTGGAACGAGCAGCAGCAAGCATAGGCCTCTATGTTAATGCACACAAAACGGAATATATGTGCTATAACCAAACGGGGGACATCTCCACTCTAGAAGGAACCCCTCTTAAACTAGTAGACAAATTCACTTACCTAGGAAGCAGCGTCGAATCAACCGAAAAGGACATCGAAACGAGGTTAACGAAAGCATGGACAGCTATCAATAGGCTATCGATTATATGGAAATCAGACCTAACCGATAAAATGAAACGCAGTTTCTTCCAGGCAGCGGTCACATCGATACTGCTATATGGCTGCACTACATGGACGCTAACAAAACGGCTGGAAAAGAAGCTAGACTGCAATTACACAAGAATGCTGCGTGCAATCTTGAACAAGTCCTGGCAGCAACACCCCACAAGACACCAACTGTACGGCCACCTGCCCCCTATGACGAAAACTATTCATGTTAGACGAACCAGACATGCAGGACACTGCTGGAGAAGCAGGGACGAACTCATAAGAGATGTACTCTTATGGACCCCCACACATGGCCGTGCAAAAGCAGGACGACCAGCACGAACATACATTCAGCAGCTATGTGAGGATACGGGATGTTGTCCTGAAGACCTACCTAGGGCGATGAACGATAGGGAGGAGTGGCGAGAGAGGGTCAGGGATATCTGTGCTACCAGCGCGATATGATGATTATATATATATATATATGTTTGAAAAGTATCAAAACTGAAGCTGTACTTACGAAGACGGAAAAGAACAACGAATAAAACATTCATTTTTTTCAAAATAGTTCACTTTGCCTTTAATTCATTTCAGTAGTTTTTTTTTTTATTATGAGAAACTCTTGGATAAATTGATATGATCAAACCCCATTTAAAGCATCGGCTCACTGAAGTTTAGATATGATGAGCTTGTTACGTACTTACATCTGTTGCTATAGTAATATTAATGGGCAACGACTTAGAAACACCAGGTATCGTAAACAAGCTTTATAAGGCCAATCTTAGTAAATTCTAAATACCTTCTATACTGAAGTAGCTATGTTTAAACTTTGGGGGGGGGATATTTAACTTAAACTTAAATTGGGCAATCTTATTCGACATTCAGCACAGAAAGGGTTAACCAGAAACTTGAGTTCTAATAATAAACTATATTCATATCAAAATGAATGGTGAAATAACTCTTAACCTTCTTCCATCCGAAGTAATATTTTACTAATATGCAAATGTAAGTACCTAGATATCAATGTCAATTTCTTGAGGTCAACTTGCTTATGGATACAAGTTTCACGCATGTGTGTTGATCCTTGTTTTTAGGGGGGGTGTTTTTGTTTTTCCGGGGGTGGGGTCAATTTTCCTACGTGCGCTGAGGTTGTCAATGATATAAAAATAAAAACCTGGATTGAAAACGTCCTTCGTGTCTCCTCGATTCTTGACTTCTGTATGACAAACACCAATCTAAGTGCAATATTCTCACTCTATAACTAACTGGTTAGCGATGTGGGCGTGGGTCCTTTGTCGTTTATGCATTTCAGTACACCGTTATTTGTTTTCACGTTCAGGCCGTGCGCTCGCTGGCAATTGTGCGTGAGGACTCCGAGGTCGTCACTTATTTCGCCTTGCCTTACACGTGTACGCATGCGTGAGAATAAGTCTGCTTGCAAATATTTTTGAGTGCTTATGGATTACTGTGCAAATATACATAGATGATACATCTGCGCACGTTACATAAAAACAAAAGTATATATATTTTATCTCCTTTTTTTTTTTTTTTCTCATTCAAATGCATCTATCTGAAAATGGTTAAGTACCGTTTCTTCGTTGGTTCGTTCGATCGTCCGTCCGTTCTTTTCTTCTTGAGGTCACTTAGTGAAAGAAACGTCTTTCCGAATGGAGATAGGATAATGTCAGGATTGAAGAAGTTGACTTGTTTCTTGTTTCCGTTGTTTTTACTGCTGCTGCTGCTTATATAAGTTTATTTTTTCTTCCTATATTACTACTTTTCAATTTGTCAACTATTGTCTCTTTGTTTTCTTTTTTCTTCTTTTCCAACATCAGTATCCTCTCTCTCTCTCTCTATCTATCTATCTATCTATCTATCTATCTTCATCTTCTTCCTCTTCTTCTCCCCAATCCGATTTCGTTCTTCTCTTTTTCTATTTTTTCTTCATCACTCTTTCGCTTTCTACATTCCTTTTGACTTTCTTTCACATTTTTTTCCTTTTTCTTTCTTTTTGCTTTTGTCATTCTTTGCTTCTTCTTTAGCTTTTTTTTTTACTTGCTTTTTTGCTTTCTTCTCTTCCTTTTTTTTTTCTCTCTCTCTCTCTCTTCTCTCTCTCTCTCTCTCTCTCTCTCTTTCTCTCCCGCATCTTTTTGTCTTCTGCTTACCTTTTGTTTTTTTTTATCTTCTTTTCCTTTCTTTCTTTTTCTCTCTTCCGTTTCACTTTTTCTTTTTCCTTTACTTCTCTTCGCTTTATTTCCTGTTTGCTTTTTGTTGCTTCTTCCCTTTTTCTCTTCTTTCTTCTCTCTTTCCTTTCCATCTCGTTTCACTTTCTGCTTTCTTTTTTTACTTTCTTTCAAATCTATTTCTTTTTTTTATTTACCTTTCACATTCTTCTTTTCTTTCTTCTTTTCTTTTTCTTCTCTTGTCATTTCTTCTTCCCTTTTTGCTTTCTTGATTTTCGTTTTTTTCTTTTCTTTCTTGTCCTTTTGTATTCTTCCTTGGTTTGTTTTTTTTGTTTTGTTTTTTTGTTTTTGTTTTTTTCGTTTGTTTTTGTTTTTTGTTTTTTTGCTTTCTCCTCTTTGCTTTTTCCTTCCCTTTTTCCTTTCTTTCTTCTCTTTTTTCACCTTTTCTTCTCCTTTTGCTAACTACATTGTCTCATTTATTTTGTTTCTTTTTCGCTTTCTTTTCTTTTCTCATTCCTCTTTCTTCCTTAATCTTCTTTTTTCTTTCTCTTTTTTTTACTTCTTTTTGCTTTCTCTCGTCACTTTTTTTTACATTCTCTCTTCTTCTCTTTTTTACTTTCTCTCTGATCGTTTTATTTTTCCCTCTTTTTTGCTTTCCTTCTTCTTTTTTAAACTTTTCCTCTTCACTTTTTTGTTTTCTCTCTTCTTCTCTTTTCAACTTCCTCTCTCCTTCTCTGGTTTGCTTTCTCTCTTTTTTATCTATTCTCTGTTTTGCTTTCTTTCTTCTTCTCTTTTTTCCTTTTTCTCTTCTCCTCTCTTTTACTTTCTCTCTTCTCTTTTCTCTTTTTTCTCTTAGATTTCTTTATTTTATCTTCTTTTTATCTTCCTACCTTTCTTCAATTTCTTTGTTTTCTTTGTTTTTCGATTTCTTTTTTCTTTGTTTTCTTTTCGTTTTTTTTTTTTTTTCCCTCTTTAAATTTTTTTTTTTTTTAAATTCCCTCTTGATTCGTCTTCTCCACTCGCTTCTACTTCCTCTTTCCATGTCCTCCTTATGACACAGGAGGATATTCATGTGATGTTATGAGATGCATCAAAAATCGTCCTTTAAGCTTGGATTTAGCCGTCTCAGTAACACATTTCTCTATAGATTATGCTTGTCCATTCGCAGGAGAAAAAAAAACAAAACCTTTAAAATCCCTACTCTTAGCGTGTACAAACCGCTTCTTTCCCTAGAACAGGTGAAGGGTTTACACACTGTCTCTAAAAGTTTCAAATGGCCATCCATTCCAATAAAACATTCGGGTAAATCGAGAAACAACGATTTCCTGCGCAATAAACAAGAAATTTCACTTTCAGAAACTTCACTTTTCAAACACATGAAGATTACACAAGAACATCTTTGGAGAATATTTTTAATTAAATATCTGAAGGGTACACAGCATTCTGAAGCTTAAAACGAAACGAAACTGTCAATATTTGCCATTTCGATTTTTACAACAAACACTGGGGTTTACGGTAACCAAATAGAAAGCGCTAATATGCAATTCGATTTTCAGATTCCATTTTTACGTGAAAAATAAGAACTTTTGAGTATTGATTTATCAATCTACTTACTTACCTAACCCTGACTTTGTCTACGTATCTACAATAATATATTTGCAAAGAAAGGTGGTGGGGATGTTGATAGTAGCGGGGAAGAGAGAAAATAATGGGTCGAACAAAAGTAAGGAGTAACGGTTCAAGCATCACAGTTATATATATATATATAACCAGACCTCAGCAAAAGTAGGAAGTGACACGTGGAGAAAATTTTTCAACTGTTCAATCGGTTTGAATTCAGAGTGTTCCTTCTCCTAGAGTGGTTGCCATACCAAGTATAAAGAGCCCAGTCTGCATTGCAATTTACCTATAGCTGGAAGAAGATTAGTTAGATTCATAATTTTCCCAAAAGTATTAACAATATGTGAAATTCAAATAGCGTTATCCAGGATTTGAACTCGGGTCGCTGTATCCATTTTCTACGACGATGAACATTACACCACATACGCCTCCGCCTCTGCCTCTCTCTCTCTCTCTATACATATATATATATATATATATATATATATATAGAAAATTATACATCATATATATATATATAATGTATATTTTCTTATATATATATATATATATATATATATATAATGTACATTTTCTGGCAAAAAAATTATAAGCATAATACTAGTCTAACATTAAAGCTTATTAAGGTCTTTCAAAATCTTTTGAAGAATTGTTACTCGCATTTCAAGTGCATTTTTAAAACCAGTTGAACATCAATTAAATGAGGATGTTTAACTTTCTAATATACATATATATAATTATATGTGTGTGTGTGTGTGTGTGTGTGTGTGTGTGTGTGTGTGTGTGTGTGTGTGTGTGTGTGTGTGTGTTGTATCTACAAATTAAAATTAAAAAGTTTCGAAATATTATCTAATAACTCTTGAAGATAGTGACACAAAGCTTTATACCAATCTATTGAAAAAGAAAATTAAATTGGACCTTGTATTGTCGAATTTGGATCAACAAAGAGCGCATAAAAGGCGGACATCAATGTGGTAAGGAGGTTTAAGTAGATGGCGACTCTTTACAAATGTTCATATCTTTGTAACACATGTACGACTCAAATTTTCTTAGGAAAATAACTCATTTGATTTCAGTTCTTAATTTCCAATAGAAGTTCCTTTACCTTTGCTTTCATAATTAACTCTATTAGAGGGATTTAAAATGCACTGACTGGATTCCCCTGCAGGGACGTAAGACGCTCCCCGGAAGAGGTTTCCTGGGTACGACACTAATATACATCTGAGGGTAAGGTTCCAGTTCTGGAGATTTGCAGAGAGTGGAATCATCTCTTCATTGCCATTACTCCATGGTCCACTCTGATTTGGAATGGTAATAAATAGGGTCTAATTTAAGGGTCAAATAAATCTGTTTAAAAATTATGCGCATTTGATTGAAGCGTATGCTAATGAGACGTACAATAGACGCAATTCCCTAACCTTTAAGCATAAAATAACTCTAGATAGGTTGACATACCGTTAAGATAAATCAACCAATAAAACAGTTAATAGTTTTATGTCATTACCTAATGATCGATGTCAGTGTCAATTACTTCGACCTTGCTAGAGAACTATAAAAAACGCTGAGGCTCAAGGTAATACTAACTGTAGTTGGTATGCTCTGCACAGTCCCCAAGAGCATGGAGAAAGGACTGGAGGAATTGGAAATCCGTGAGAGAATTGAAACCATCCAAACTATTGCATTGATAAGAGCAGCCAAAATACTGAGTAGAGTCCATGAGACCTGGCGAGACTTGCTGTCATTCAGACTCCTGTGAAAGAACACCAGCTTACGCTCTTGTGAAAAGCTTTCAAAGAGCAAAATAATAATAATAATAATAATAATAATAATAATAATAATAAGAAGAAGAAGAAGAAGAAGAAGAAGAAGAAGAAGAAGAAGAAGAAGAAGAAGAAGAAGAAGAAGAAGAAGAAGAAGAAGAAGAATATAATAATGAAGAAAAAAAAGAGAATTTGCAAAATTGTCGATTTTGCTGTCCCGGCTGACCAAAGAATAAAACTGAAAGAATGTGAAAAGAGAGATAAGTACCTAGACCTTGCTAGAGAATTGAAAAGACAATGGATCATGAAGGTGACAATTATACCAATTGTGATTGGTGCTTTTGGTACAGTCACCGAAGGATTGATACAAGGATTGGAGGACTTGGAAGTTGGCGGCCGAGTGGAGACCATCCAAACAACAGCATTATTGAAAACGGCCAGAATACTGAGAAGAGTCCTGGAGACTTGAAGAGACTTGCTGTCATTCAATCTCCAGTAAAAGATTATCAGCTTACGCTGATGTAAAAAAAAAACTCTAATAATAATAAAAATAATAATATCAATAATAATAATAATAATAACAACAACAAAAGTTAATATGCTTTTGATTTCTGTTTATATTAACTCATTTTAGTTAATGTTTCATGTGAAGTTTATGGTCATTTTTAGGATGGCAGATTATAACTTTGTGGAAAATATGTCCAAAGCGTATCAAGAAAGAAATTTAAAAAGTATCTGACTGCTAAGAGGCAAAAGAAAAATGAAAAAAGGCATCTTAACTAAATGGTAAGAGACGTGATGTTGTTAATAATTAGGCAAAACGTCTTACTGAGTTGGGGAGTTTTGTATCGTGCTGAGAAAAAAGTCGGGCCATTGAGTTGCTGTAGAGAGTGAGTTGGAATCTTGTTTGAGCTGTTAGTAAAAATGTGGGCAATAGTATGTCCTACGGTTATATGTAATTGAAACAACCACGCAGTAACTCATGCTTTCAGAAATATATATATTTATATATATATATATATGTGTGTGTGTGTGTGTGTGTGTATTTATATGTGTGTGTGCGTGTATGATATGTGTTATTGATATATGTGTGCGTTTGTGTAAGATTTATACATGTGTGTGTGATATATATGTGTGTGCGTGCTATATATATGTATGTGTGTGGGGTATATATGAGTTTTATATATATATATATATATATATGTATATATATCTGGTTTGTGTGTGTGTGTTATTGATATATGTATGCGTTTGTGTAAGATTTATACATATGTATGTGTGATATATATGTGTGTGCGTGATATATATGTATGTGTAGGATATATATATATATATATATAACTTATATATACATATATAAATGAGTGCGAGTGAATGTGCGCATGTGATATGTATACGTATATATGTATGTATGTGTGTGTGATGAACATATATCTCAGTGTGTACGTCTGATACATACATATATATATATATATATATATATATGTATGTATCTGTGAGTGAGTGATATACATGTGTGAGAGAGAGAGAGAGAGAGAAAGAGAAATATATATGTGTATGTGCGTGTGATATATATGTGTGTGTGCATGTGTATGTGCGCGCGCATCTGTGCGTGTGCGTGTGTGTGTTGAGAATGAAACACGCTAGAAATTAAGACAACGAACCGAGTTCTGATCCTGGACGAGATTTAGCGTTTCACTTTCGCACTAATACCCTTGAGAAAGGCATGAATCCATTCCTTCTCCCTTCCCTCGCCCCCATTGATAAAATTCACCGGCAGACTTGACTTTCAAGCCTTGGTAGAGAAACTTGACTCGTAGAAGGACAATATCTCAATTCAAAACCCGTTAGGGAGAATCTGTGGCACATTGGTGCACTATTCTTTTCTGATCACATATCTAACAAGTGTGGCTGGTTCTAAACACGTCTCCACCACTGTAAACAAATCCCCTGTGTAGGTGATCGAACGTTCTCACCTTTTACTCAATTCTTGGGCTTACAGACATTTAGATCAATGGTAAAGTCCACCAGAGAGAAAGAGAGAAAGTGAAAGACAGAGAGACAGAGAGAGAATGGAATTATTTAAGAAATATAAGAGTAACAATATGAGTGATACACAAAAGTATTCATATATGAATATATATATATGAGCACACACAAACAAACAAACATATATATATATATATATATATATATATGTGTTTGTTTTTGAAATCCATCTGAAGAGCTTGCAAAAGCGAAATAAATTCATTATGGAATACAATCTCTAATTTTCTTGTATATTAACAAAATATATATATATATATATATATATATATATATATATATATATATATATATATATATATATTGCTCTGCTGGTATATTTTGTATCAATAGCCGTACGTTGAGCACTCATTCTAGAGATATTCACAGTCTTTATTGACTTGATATATTTATATATCGGTATATATACATATAGAATATATTAGCGTACAACATGTTCTTTAAAAAAAAAATAAACTCTGGATTATGTTCCTGCCTACCTATATATATATATATATATATATATATATATATATTTGAACCTAGTTATATATATATATATATATATATAATATATATATAAGTATATATAGAGGAACCCAATTTATATATATATATATATATATATATATATACTTCACACGCGAACATGAGTTTATATATAAGTATACAAATGAATATGTAAAAATATACAAATGTATATTAAAGTAAGAATATATGATAAAATTATTACGTCTACTTATGAGTATGATATATTGATAATTTTTCAATTATATTTATAAACGCATGCGAAAATCTATATATCTCTATAAATACACGGTCGTTCATAGTATAACAGTTGGCGATCGTGGTGTAATGGTTATGGTCGTAGGAAATGGATACAGCAACTGAAGTTTAAATCCTGGGTGAGGCTGTTTGCATAACGCTAACAGCCCTTGGGAAATGTGTGAATCCACTCAGGATATAGATAAATAGCAGGGCAAACTGGGCTCTTTAGCTACAGTATGACAACTAATCAAGAAAAAAGAAAGCTCTGAATTGAAACAAGTGTAACTCTGCTTAAAAATTGCTTTCCAAACGAGCACTATGCGAGACAAGGGCAATTCATATATATATATATATATATATATATATATATATATATATATATATATATCATCAGGTCGCGCTGCTAACAAGGATTTCCCTGACTCTCTATCTCTCTCTCTCTCTCTCTCTCTCTCTCTCTCTCTCTCTCTCTCTTTCTCTCCATTCGTCCCAATCAACCATCACTCCCGGCAGATCTTCTAGACTACATCGATACTTACATACGACAGCTCGGTATGGACACAAAATGAGTTATATCTCTAAATTCATTTTCATTCTTATTTTGTTAATAATTTCTTGAGATGGATTATTTTAAATTACCGATTATTTGGTTAATAGATTTTATGATTATTCTAGGTTTTGCACCGAAACCTGATGATGAACCTTAAGTTTTTCATGAAACGGCAACGTATTTCAGTGCCGGTCTCGCTTGGTTATAGTCTCAAAACAGGAGTCAAGACGAATAGGTTGCCTCTTGATCCTAGTGACCAAAGAGATTGACGAGCACTCATTTACTATTTGGTTCTCGCGTTTATTAAAGAATTGATAATTAATACTGCCCATCTAAGTGAATTTCCAAATTGTCTTTCATTGGACGGAGGAAACACCTGGCGTATTCTAAATTGTATACCAAGCCCCCTAAAAAGGAGCTTCTAAAGCCTTAAACCTTTAAAACAAAACGCTTGCTTTGTAGTGCTCCAGCAATACAAATGTTAAAACAAAACGCAAATTTTCTTATCGTTTGCATCAATCTAAATAACCTCTTACCACACCTGTCAATCAAAATCTCCAAACTTCAATTAGGAAGTGACGATGAGAGGACATAACATTAGCCCTACTGGAAATCAAAATACCCACGTAAAAATCAAATAGATTTTTGTCCAAACTAAAATG
>OY757905.1:5520369-5682869 GCA_963585895.1 Sepioteuthis lessoniana
TGAGGTGCACTAAGAGTAATGTTGATGGTCGTTGGAAATTGAATTAGTGATCCGAGTTCAAATTCTGGTCGAAGTCATTTGCGTTTCTCTTCACTTTGATGTCGTTGAGAAAGGTATGAATCCTTCTCTTTTCCCCCAACCATAGGTAAGTAGTAGGGATACTAAAGATATATATATATATATATATATATATATATATATAGGCATACATATATACTAAAGATACGTGCATATATATATACACTAAATACATTTTACTGCCCAGTTTGCAGGGGCTGTAAGATATGCCGACTGCACCTTTGCAGAAGGGTAAGACCCCTCTACAACAAGTGTCCCAAAAAAAATGGTGGTGATTCTCCAGTCCTGGCCGTTTGGGGAATGTGGAGTAACCCTTCATTATCATTACTCCCAGCTCCACTCTCATCTGGTGTGGTAGTAATAGTTTGGGTCCCATATATAAGTCAAATAGAACTATTTAATCATTTACTATGCTTGAAATCATTTAACATGTGTTATCAAAATGGTTGATATTAAATAAAAAATATTAGTGTTAGATTGGAATACTTGAAGCTATTTAATCGTGTGCAAATAGAATTATTAGTGTCGGATAACAACGCTTAAAATCTTTTAACTGCGAGAAAACAAATGAGTTCTTGTTCATTTTAAAATAATGTTATAGCCAACTTATTCGCGCTCAAATCTCACACACGTGTGTGGGTGGGCGGGTGTATATAAACCAAATCTAACATTTATTAACCAAGGGTTGATATGCAATAAAACACAACCAATACAAAAGACATTCTAAAAAATAAGATACTTGTCTGCTCACCTCTGACCGTACTAGCTCCGAAGACTGTATTTATTTGACATGTGAGAATATGCCATAATTAGCCGTTTTATTGAAGGTGCCGCGTATGAATCGAGATTCATGGGCAGCAGGGGCAAATATCTTGACCCTGTTGACATTCCCTTATTAGAGCACCACAGGCACCGAGCAATAAACTCCGAAGACTTTTTAGTTTATAATACATTTTTAAAAATAATTCTTTCATTTCCATTTCATTAATGTCATGAAATTCTTTTTCCTTACATTTTATTATTTAGATCCCTTATTTTTTTTTTTTTCTATTTTATTACTCATCTTTTCAAATTTGCAGACCTCCAAGTCGTTTAGGTACCCCTTTTAATGACTATATACGTAACAACATATATGAATAATATTCAGTACTACATATCTACGCATATGCACATTATATATTCATAATATATAATATATTTATGACAAAATATAATTATACACAATTATATACTATATATTATATAATAATAATAATAATAATAATAATAATAATAATAATAATAATATGTTCATTCCTGAACATCATTACTATATAATATAGATATATCATGCACATAGTATTTACGTATATGCACATAATATTTGCGTATATGTACATCATATATTTATTATACATAATAAATCAGTATATGCACAGTATATTTATGTATAATCACATAATATTTCCGTAAATGCAGATATTTTTAACGTATATGCACATTATATATATATGATGTATTGTATATATATATATATATATATATATATATATATATATATATATATATATATATATATATGTTCATGCGCATAATATTTACGTAAATATACAATGTATATTTATATGATATATACATATACGTATGTGCACAATGTATTAACATTTATGCATATTATATATCTATAATATATAATATATTCGTAATGTAATAGAATTATATATAATAATATTATATATGATTTATAGTATATTAATAATATATAATAATAATAATAATAATAATAATAATAATATTTAATACAATACATCTACGTATATGTACATACATACAGTTACACCCACACATCTATGTTCATGCATTATTACACCTAAATATTTGCATTTAGGGACCTAGATATGTGCATCTAGGGTAAGTATGAAAATCTTCCTCGAGTCGTGCTGGTAGTACTGAATACTCTCTCTCTCTCTCTCTCTCTCTCTCTCTCTCTCTCTCTCTCTCTCTCTCTCTCTCTCTCTCTCTACTGTCCATCACTCCGGGCAGTCTTCCCGACTGCTTCTCGTGTCCGTACAGAGCTGATGTATGTAATTCTTTCCTAGCTGGCCACCATCTACGTATACATACGTATGACTCCTATACACAAATAGAAGCATCAATATCATCACGGATCGTTGTTATACCGGGAAACCAATGCTTGATTGGTTGGTGGATGTTTTATAGCGTCATCCACATAGGTTATTTAATACTAAATCCGGTATACGCACACACACACACACACACACACACACACACACACACACACATATATATATATATATATATATATATATATATATATATATATATATATATATAAGTTGTAAGTTGGCTGACCGAGTCGAGGGCGACCCAAAGGCTCCTTTTTCAATGACTACCACACCGAGATGTAGGAGAAGGCACTACTCCTTTCCCTGGATTGCTCCACTTACCATTGATCCGTACATAGAGTGTTAAGCAAGGAAATATCAAGTACAATTTTTGAGTCTTTGATACGACTCAACTAGGGACTGAACCCCCGTCTCCTGGACCATTGGCGAACACACTAGCCACTATGTCAGTGGGCCGGTATATATATATATATATATATATATATATATATACAATTTGTAAGTGAATAGTTTATTGTTAACTTTGTATTAAACGACTTTGTTTGCATAGAGTTAAATGGTTTCAAGTATTCCCATCAAACACTAATAATTTTACTTAATATTAATCAGTTAAATAGTTTCAAGTATTGCTATTTAATATTTGTAATTCTTTTTATCAAGTATCCCTGTCTAATGCGAACAATTTGCAATCAGTTGTATGATTTCAAGAAATAATAATCTTGAGTAAATGATCGAATAATTCTATTTGACTAAGATGGGACTAACATGTACTACTAGTCTGGATCAGAGTGGACCTGGAAGTAATGGCAGTGAAAGGGTTGTTCATATTCCCCAAAGTTCCATTACAAGAACCTCATCATCAGTTGCAGGAGACTCGTTGGGGATATCTAACCCCTCTGCACTGGTCCAATCGGCGTATTCTTCAGCCCCAACACACAGGGCGAGGAAACCAATAGGTTCACAGGTCGTCTAGTATTACGATAATCAAACGTTTTATCGCGAAGCGGAGAAAAAGACCTTTCCATCACACACACACCAATCTTGTTTCCACTATGCTTAACTGCAAGAAACGAAAACTTTCAAGGGGGAGGAGTAGAATTTTAATTTCAAAACCAAATAAATGAGTGTGGGTAAAATTCGGATTAACCTATCTGGTCGCGCCGGCAAATATCCACATTGCTTAAGGAAACATTTGGGGGTCGGCATGATCAGATTTCGGCAAAATATGCAGACGCACACAGTCTGCAACACGGGCTGATTACATTTCAGATGGGCGATGGTCAATCAAGAATGCAACAGAATCATTCGGCATGCTGCAATTTTCGCCCGGCCGAAGCAACGTCTTAATTTTGTGACCACATACATCGTTTATTATTATTATTATCATTATTATTATTATTATTATTATTATTATCGTTCATTTGGTCATATTGGTTATGGCCGAATCAAAATCCAGAGAGAGGGTCGCAGCTTTAAGATGTGCCAAGCCGTGTCTCTCAGTGATACTGATTAGTAACACGTTTCTATTGATAGAGGGCGCTACACACGTGACGATAGCCGACACTGTCGGCTTAGTTCTTTAAAGAGTTTGGTCACGTACATGTTCGCCTTAAACAGCGGACGAGCGTGCATCCTCCCTTCCCATATACAACGTTTGGTTAGCCATCTGTACACGGTGCCTCAGCCAAAGGACTATGCGTGCGCAGTCACAAGGACAGTTTGTATTTAGTGATATAAAGCCGGAGTCTAAAGGGCTCACTGCAACCAACAAAATAGCATTCGAATTTGTTATCTTTTGCTTTTCCTCAAACTTTCTGGATAATCCGGGTTAAAGTTTACTCTTGCCAGCTGATTGATTCTTAGATATCACTGATCAGTGAGAATGACTAGTAATCTCATCACAACATTCATTTCCTTCTTGCAGAATCGTAACAAATCACTGGCCCATATTCGATGCTAAGTGGAAAGTTTATATATATATATATATGTGTGTGTGTGTGTGTGTGTGTGTGTGTGTGTAATCACACCTATATATGTATGTATGTAAGTGTTGATGGAAAACATTAAATTTTCGAGATATACCTTATTTCCAATTGCATGGCTGCCTATCTATCTATCTATCTATATATATATATATATATATATGGGGGGTGTTCGGGGTTCATTCAATAAATAATTGGAATGGTTAAAAATAAAGAACATTTTTTAGGATTATTTTCCATAAATATAAACATAGCAGTGCATGGAATTGGACTCAAGCCAGATTATTTAAATTTCGCAAAAAATATTTATTTTGAGGCTATTCAAAATGGTGGCAACTCAAACCAATTGCCCCATGCTTGAACAGAGGTTTTGGTTACTGAGAATTGCAAATCATGTGAAAATTAGAGGATGATGTGTGATGTGCTCATGCTTTTTCAATCAAAATCATTTTAGACAAAGGCTAAATATGGGTTTGCCACGACAAGCCACTGGCGAAAAAGCAGTCCAGTAAATGGAAACAGACTCTCCAGTATAGAAAAATTTTCGAACACAGCATGAAAGGACCAATCTATTGATTTCATTGAAAAAGTTGCAACTATGTATATCTGTGTGTGTATATATGTGTGTTTCTTTGTGTGTGTATGGGTGTGGTTGTAATACTTTTTCTTGATTATATATATATACATTCAATTTTGTTTACAATAATATATATATATATATATATATATATATATATATATATGGACCTTCAATAAGTTCTCGCTATTTTCCAACTGATGGTGTTCCCAGAACTGTGTGCGTGTTATTTCAGAAGGAAACTATATATATAAAATTTAATTTGCAAATATGTATCTATAGATACGTATACATCTATACACATTTTTCTTTACGAATATATGTACACACACACACACACACACACATATGTATATATATATATATATATATAATAATCATACCTACATGTTTGTGTGTGTGCGTGTTTTCGTGTTTTTTCTTCATTTCTTATATATATATATATATATATATATATGCTCTCCCCTGTTGGTTGAGTTCTGGAGGGAGGAATTGCCGGCTGCTACATGCGCGTAAATGAAAAGCTCTTCTCATGAATTGAAGACTCCGGAAACCGATAAGCATATTTGAATATATAACTTAAAATTTCTTCGCTTATGGCGAGATGGGGATATCTGAAGGTCAAAATGTCCGACTCACGTAAAATTAGTCAGGTTTTGATCCAATCTTAAAGCATCCCGTGTGTCTAGCAACACTAAAGAGTTGCGGTACAACGAAATAGTCTATTTATGACAATTTATATATATATATATATATATATATATATATAACTGAAAAAAACTCAACAAACGGCCATTTGGCGATAATAAATTTATTTCAGCTGCCGACTCAGTAAGAGAAACAGCTTCTTCAGATAGCCATCAGACAATGGAGAGAAAAATTTTTTTTATATTTTTTCAAATGACTCTAACTCGTTTAGAAAAGGTGGGGTAACAAAAAGACATGGACTGCAAAAAATGAAAAAGAACTGGAAACTCTAATACACGCAGTTAGAATATACAGTCAATGCTTTTAATGAAAAGTGGCAAACGACATAGGACTGACTACCAAATCAAGACAAGATTAGAACACTTGCAGAAAACGAAACCTAAAAATACTTGGGCATCTTGGAGGCTGATACCATCAAACAAGTGCAAATGAAAGACAAAATTCAGAAAGAATATCTCAGGAGAACTAGAAAACTACTCGAGACAAAACTCTCGAGCAGAAACCTTATTAAAGGAATAAATACCTGGGCTGTACCACTCGTTAGATATTCTGGACTCTTTCTCAAGTGGACCAGAGACGAACTCAAACAAATGGACGAAAGAACAAGAAAATTAATGACAATGCATAAGGCATTACATCCCAGAGACGACGTTGACTGACAATATGTTTCAAGAAAAGGGGGAGGAAGAGGACTTGCCAGCATTGAAGACAGTGTTGACGCATCGATACAACGACTCGAATACAATATACAAAAACACGATGGAGGACTCCTTACAGCCATCAAAAATGATAATGATAACACAATGAACAATAGAATGACAATAACTAGAAAACAAAAATGGGAATAAAAACAACTCTATGGGCGTTTTAAATGACAAATAAGCAACATCTCTCACGACAAAACCTGGACAGGGCTAGGAAAAGGAAACTTTAAGAGAGAAACAGAATCTATCCTAGTAGCATCACAAGACAACACCATAAGAACCAATCATATCAAAGCGAGAATAGATAAGACACAACAAAATAGCAAATGTAGGTTATGTGGTGATAGAGACGAAACCATCAATCACATCATAAGCGAATGCAGCAAATTAGCGCAGAAGGAGTGTAAGACAAGACACGTGATTCACTGGGAGATGTGCAAGAAATTGAAATTTGACCATACAAACAAATGGTATATGCATAACCCAGCACCTGTCCTAGAAAATAACACACATAAACTTCAATGGGACTTTGACATACAAACGGATCACCTAATCTCGACCAGAAGACCAGACCTTATAATAATCAACAACAAAAAAAAAGAGAAATTGCAAGATTGTCGACTTTGCTGTCATAGCTGACCACAGAATAAAACTGAAAGTGAAAAGAAGGGTAAGTACCTAGACCTTGCTAGGGAATTGAAAAGACAATGGATCATGAAGGTGACAATTATACCAATCGTGATTGGTGCTTTTGGTACAGTCACCAAAGGATTGATACAAGGATTGGAGGACTTGGAAATAAGAGGACGAGTGGAGACTGAGAAGAGACCTGGAGACTAGAGGAGACTTGCTGTCACTTAACATCTAGTGAAAAACTATCAGCTAAAACAGATGTAAAAAACTCTCAAAGAGTAAATAATAATAATAATAATAATAATAATAACAATAATAATAATAATAATAATAGCAAAATAATATTAATAATAACAGCAACTACAGCTATAATTTAAAAGAAATTATATAAAAGATAGAAAACAGACAAATGAAATTTTTAATAAATTGCAAAAAACAATAGAACGTGTGGTTACTCACAAAAGTTTTAACAATATCGGATCAAAGGGTTTTGTTACCATTTTGGAGATCAGATTGATTTCACACACACAACAATAAAGTATGCTGTTTTTTCATTTTCTTTTTTATTCTTTTTCTTTTTCTTTTCTCTTCCATTTTTTTTTTCTATTTCTCCACCTCTAATTCAAATTATCGACCTCTTGTCTTTGGTTGAAACCATTTAACTATACGCAAAAGAATGAACTCTGGCTCGTTTAAAAACTATTAGAAATCATATATATGTGTGTGTATGTGTGTGTGTGTGTGTGTGTGTGATTTAACCCACATGGGTTGATAACCCATAAAACACAGTCAAAGCAAACCAAACCATAGATAGGACCCTTAGATGTACTACCAGTCAGGGTCAGGGTAGACCTGGAAATAATGACAAAGAAGATGTACTCCATAGTTTCCATGTCTATAGAACTGAAGCCTCATCACAAAATGCAATTTAACGTTATACCCTGGACATCATTTTTTTGGAGTGGTCTTACCTCTCGGCAGGTAATACAGTCAGCTGATTCAAAATCCCGTCGACAGGGCATACGGTGGAGTTGTGTAAATTCATATATATATATATATATATATATATATATATATATTTATTTATTTATATGTCACAATGATTTTGCCGAGAATAACTTGCCAAGAATAACATGTTTAAGATTTTTTTAGTGAAATGATGGAGATCCAAGGATTACCGAAGCATCTCACAACACCAAATATGTTACGTCAACTGAATATGTAAAAATGTTTGCGAGTAGATTATTCGGAAGTCGGTGGCTGGATATTTAAATTAAACAGGATTTTATTTCTTTTTGTTGACAACTTAACCTCGATTGTTCCTTATTATACATTGTCACATTTTAACGGTATCGAACTGGTTATGGCCGATGATTGTCTGAGCAATAATTTTTCCTTTTGTCTTTATTATTATTATCATCATCAATACGTGCTGATAGCACAGAATTCCCAAACACTCTCTCGCCATCCATCCCTATCTTCCATCGCTCCAAGCAGATCCTCTAGGCTGCATTCTGTGATTGCACAGAGCTGATGTATGTAAGACTTTTCTGGTCGGCCAGCATTGGTATGTCCATGTGTAGGAGTCCCAAAGAGAACGTCGCTTATGAGTTCGCCCTTATATCTCCAGCAGTGCTCCACATCTCTTTATTATATTCAACCGAAATCCCTTCTTCATTCTGCCGGGTGAGAATATTTACACGCAGACTTCTATAGTATAAAAGAAACGAAGACGTGTTGACATGCCGTTAAAATCAATCAATCATCAAAATCCAGAGAGTGAGCAGGGAGATATGTAATGTTCATTCTGTCATAGCTCGTCTGATCAAATGTAGTAGTAGTAGTAGTAGTAAAAGTTTCACTTTCTTTCATTTCGTTTCGTTTCGTTTACATCTCTACTAAGATGTCAGGAATCTAATTTTTCAGGTCTTCCTCACTCTCGTTTACTGAGTTGATTGTCCATTTCTTATTCTGGTCTCTGGTCAGTCCAAGAACTGGAGGTCAGTCAAGTTATTCATTTTATTTTACGGTTGGATCAATATGGATTGACCTTAGTAAACCTCCAAAATCACCAACCACACACGATGATTACATTATGATCCCCCCACAAAAAAGAAACCTTTATCTCCATCCCCTGACACTGTTTATTCTAATAACACCATGTTTAATTTATTAATATTGTGGCAAGCTGCTAATTTTTGCAACATGTGTTTAATCATTTGTATTCATCAAATGTTTTAAATGTTCCAATTAATTTATCTCGTATTTTCTTTCCGTTTATTCAGTGTTAGTATATCAATAAGTATATTATATACGAGTAGATACACTAATGTTTATATTCGAACCTGGAAAGTTGGAACGATTTAACGTTATTCCTAGCACCAAAAAATAATGATGAGGATGAGGCTGTAGAATACGCCGTCAGTACCTCTGCAGAGAATTAAGACCTTCTCCCCAGTGAGTGTCCTGATTATAACACTAAACCATTCAATGGCAAGGCTACAATCCTGGAGCTCTGGGTAATATGGAGGACTCTTTCATTGCCATTATTTCCAGGTCTGCTCTGACTTGGAGTTGTAGTACTTGTTAGAGCCCCAACAAATGGTCAAATAGAAATATTGAATCTTTGTAGCATATTATACCGCTAGACAAAAAACAAAGGACCCGAAGATATATAAAAATATAATTTATATTTTTATTCTTCGACGGCAACGTTTGTGTGAAGTAGGAATACTGTCAGAGAGAGTTCGCACACATCTTTCTTCTGTGGCAACTGGAGAACACACACGAGGAGAGCTGACAGGTTTGCTTGAGCGGCTAGCGGATCTCCCCCTTCGCTTGAGAAATCAGCGGATCTCTCCCTTCGCTTTGGCAACCAGCGGAACTCTGCCTTCAGTTCAAAATTACAGATCTTACATTGTCTTTTCAAGTCCCATGCGGAAATATGAACATCCTCTTCGCCTCACGTATTTTTCTGTTTATGGCTGGTTATCGGACCTTACATACTTCTGTTTTTTCCCGGTAACTTGTTGAAATATCTGTCATTCTATCCACAGGCAATGAATTACATTTTTCTCTTTCCTGTGGATGTTATCTTGTGATCGCATTGAATCTGCTAAGTTCATCCACAGCACTCCGTCGCTACCTAAGCTAGTATATTACATCTTTTGCTATAACTGAAATCCTTTAACAACAAGTAAACAAAGGACTGATGTTAAACTGAATTATAAGTATTAGATAGCAATATTTGAAACCAAATGGAACAATTAGTATTCGAAAGCAATTCTTAGAATATTTATCTGTGTGCAAATAGAACGATTAGCGTTAAATAGCAATACTTTAAACCATTTATCCGTGTGTAAACAAATGAGCTGTGACTCTATAAAAATGTTACCTTCTAAGGAGTCTTTTTCAAATTATGTATATTCAATCTATATAGAAATGGGATTTGGCATTAAATAGCCTACAAGGGTTCATATGCCGTAAAACACAACCAAGGAACCAAACAAACAAAATAAAGTAAATATGATTTATTCAGTGTTATTAAAAAGTGTTATTAAAGTATTATTCAGTGTTAGTTTAGTGTTATTAAAGTGTTAGTTTTAATACATACAATAATGCTAAAAATGAAATGAGGGAGTCCTCGTTTAGTTGTGGCTAACGTGCTGGAATGCGACAGTGCAGTTAGCGAGTTCAAACTCCAGTCGAGCTATTACGTTTGTACCATAGCCATGATATGAATATGCGAAATGTACATGGGATGTTCATAAAGATAGAACATAGGAATCTCGAAACACGAAAAACACTTGACGACTTCTCAGTTCAGGTACGAAACCTTTTATTACCTTTGAGTTAAAGGTTTCGACATAAGGAAGAGAGATACACATTCTTTCTATTCTGGCTTTTTCATCTCCCCCCCCCCCAATACGTGTGGCACCCGCCACAAAGGTCTCCGCGAGTAAGCGAAAGCCAACCGTTTCATTCGGTGTCCAGTTCACAACTAACTGACTTTTTCAAAATCTCCCAAAATCCTCCGCGCGCTTCCGGTGCGTGGCGTCACTCGCACTGTGTAACACCGTTTCCCACCGTTGGAGGGCGTTTTGTTTGCTTTTCTTTTGTTTTTTGTTTTATTTTGTTTTTTTTTTGTTTTGTTTTTTTGAGTGAGTGAAGTAGGATTGTTTTTGCTGGGTTTTTTTCTTTTCCTGCAGTAAGATGAAGAGGCGATATTCTTCATTGGACAATATAAAAATAAAACTATTATGCAATTGTTTGTAATACATCATCAATTTTCAGCATCAACCATAAATAAGTACACACCTACGATTTCTTAAAATTAAAAGTTAACTTTCTTTTAAAGCAAATAGATCAAGATATTATTTCAATCGAACAACATATATATATATATATATATAGAGTACAATTTAATAGAGACTCAAACTCGGTTAAGTCGTCATAATAGATTTATTTCGGCGGAGAATATTACTATACTCTCTGTCTCGTCAGATGACTATTTACATGCTTCTCTCGAAGTTGCGGAGTATATATATATATATATATATATATATATATATATATTTCAATTTTTATGTTTAACAATCACCAAGTATGTTGTATAATAATTGCTTTTTCATCGTTGCGTTGCGGACTTACTGATCTACGTACGTATCTGTGTGTGTGTGTGTGTGTGTGTGTGTGGATAAAGATATACATCGGTGTCACTGAACTGAACTGAATTGAGGGGAAGTCACCACGGTGAAGAGGTTAACATGCTGGACAGCGACATCGTAGTAAGCGAGTTCGAACTCCAGTCGCGCTATTACGTTCACTTTCGATCTATTACGATTGGAAAAGGTATAAACTTCCTTATCCTCCTAGCAATGGGGTAAATAGTACTACTACTGTTCTTTTATAATGATGGCTAGGGTATTAAATTTAAATAACCCAAGAAGATTGATATGCCATTAAAACTAAACTGAACTGAATTAGGAAAATAGATCTTATAATCTTAGCATTCACCAACAAAAAATGCGCCACAAGTCGGACTTAATGTAAACATACATTGTATATGGTAAATAAGAGATGAAATAGCCAAATCTCGCGAAATAAAACGGGATATTGTGCCAAAAAGGAAAAATAGCTTTATAAATGAGGTGACTATACTTTCAGGTTGTGTCTGGAAGAAAAATTACACACCCTAAACATACCGAAAATAAATAGCAGAATTAAAACAAAACGAACTGATATCTAAGAGTAGACATATTGATTTACGTCTCCAGTGTCTGTTGCCACCTGACTAATTCCATATTTTATTCTCCAATATTTGGAGTGCTCTATATACATATATATATATATATATATATATATATATATATATATATATATATATATATATATATAAGTGATTTTTTGGGGTGAGTGTCATGAACTAAAATTTTACCTTACACAATAAATACAAGAATTAATTTTTTATTGCAGACTTTTTGTCCTCATCTTAGTAGGGTTTTTTTCTTGTTTTCTCACTACGTTTCGGCCAAATTTCACCTCTGGCCTTCTTCAGGTGATTAACTGCGACCTCGGATTGGAATGCTGAGTCTTGTAACCGTATCCTCAGAAATTACTGCCTTCCATAGTTGTTGTCTATCGCACCACGTTTTTGACCAAGTAACCCTCTGGCCGGCTTGAGTAGGAATTGAAACCGCAATCTTCTGACAAAAGGATTCCCAATAAAGACAATTCCAATGAATACAATTGATTAGTTACTTTTCCTCATATTCCCGTCTGATGATTATATATTCCTCGTGAAAGTTCAAGTAAAAGACTCTAACAGTTCATAATTCGAATATATATATATATATATATATATATATATATATATATATATATTGGGGGGTACTTACCCAACTCTAGCGATGAGTAGGGTGCGATTAAAAGTCAATTCTTTTAGCGGAATTTAACTAGTTTGAATGAATTTATATACATATATGCATAAATGAACATTCATGGTGTAATGGTAATCGTTGTAGCAAATAGTCACGTTGACCTAAGCTTAAATGTTTGCAATTCAGATAGCGCTTATACACGGAGGAAAAGCATGCATCCAACAATTCTCCCTCCAGCTATGGGTAAATAGTAATGCAGATTCGGCTTTTTAACCTTACTATAGCAACTAGTTCAGGAGAAGGAAAACTCTGAATTCAAATCTGTTTAGCTCTGCTTAAAAAATTGATCTTGTGCACTTTTTTGATGTTTAAAAAAGTGTTTTATTAATTTCATGTTGAAGTTCTTAGTTTGAAATGCTATCAAAACCTCTTTGTTCATAAATCAACTCTTACAATGTTACTCGTGATAATTTCTTTGGTTTAATATCACGGTTTGTCTATAATAAAAGTAAGTACGGCAAGAGATTCTTTTGCAAATGCTTCGTTGGATAGATTACCTTTATCCTAATCATGTTTTCAAGAGTTACTTCATCATTGCAGACAAGAATCTTAACAAAGTTATCTTGAACGATGAAGCAAAAAATACACCTCAAACCTTCGAGCAGTGATTATACACATTGTTTGATCTTTACAAACTGCTTTTATATGTTCTTCGAGATTTCTATGACGAATAAATTTCCCCAATTTTTCCAATTTTGAGTGAAGGAAATTCATTTCTTCTTCTTCTTCTTCTTCTTCTTCTTCTTCTTCTTCTTCTTCTTCTTCTATTATTATTATTATTACTTCTAATTTTCTTCTTTCTTTTCTTTTACTTCCTCTTCTATAATTTTTCTTCTATTTTTTGCTCTTTTCTACTTCTTCAATTTTTAGTTCTGTATTCTTCTTCTTCTTCTTCTTCTTCTTCTTCTTCTTCTTCTTCGCTTCGTCTTTTACATCTCTTCTACCTTCTTCGTTTCCTTTCTTCTTTGTTTGTTTTTCTTCTTCCACTATTTCTTCTGCTTCTTCTTCGTCGACTTCTTTTTTTCTTTTTCTCCTTCTTATGCTTTTTCTTCTAGTTCTTCTTCTCGTTCTTCTTTTTCTTATTATTAATATTCCTTTGTCTCCTTTTCTTCTTTTTCTACTACTATTTGTCTTCTTCTAAATCTTTTTATTCCTTTACCTTTTCTCTTTTTTCTACTTTATCTTCCTTTACTTTTTCTTCTTTTCTCTTTTTCTTCTACTTTTCAAATTTTTTACTATTTCTTCTTCTTCTTCTTCTTCTTCTTCTTCTTCTTCTTGCTCAATTCTTTATTACAAGATTGGTTTTACCCGATGCATTTTTTATACGTTGTATCTGTCATTTTGTTCTCTCTATATTTTTATACTCCTGTCATCAGATTCGATATATTTTTCGGGTGAAATTGTCATTTCTTTATTTGTATATTTGATGTGTTTCTTAGGCTTACATTCTCTCATTGCTCTAACTTCAATTTATTTTTATTTTTATTTCTTTTCTTTTTTGTTTTTGTTTTGGTTTTTGGTTTTTGTTTGTTCGTTTATTTGTTTTTTTCTTAAAGCAAAGGCCCTTTTTTATGTTATTGTTGCTCTTATGAAATGCATTCCCCTCTTAATTGTGATTTAGGGAATTTTTTTATTATTCATAGACAAGAGGCTTCATTTTTCATTGTCTGGTGATGCCACCGACTTAACGAAATTTTCTACCCTTCTCTCTTACTCTCTTTCTGCATTAAGGGCGCAATTGTTATCGATCTAGGTTAGAAAAAATCATTATTTGTTTGATTCTTAACAAGTTCCCCAAACTTCTGACCTTATGCCAAACTTGGCTAAACTCAGCTAACTCAAACTGACTTCTTCTCTCTTACTCTGTCTCTGTTTTGATAGCTCATCGCATGATGTAATATTAAGCGAGCTAGGTTAGATCGTCAAGAGCTCCCCATACTTCTGACCGAAACGTGGCTAAACTCTGTTAATGACTTCACTCTTTGCAAATAGCAACCATTGCAATTGAGTTCAAGTTTCTCTTGATACTCCAATACTTCTGACCTTGTGACAAACAAAGCTAAGCTTAGTATATGTCTACTATGTATTTGCATTTTCCTTCAACGAAGTCTTTCCCCTCAAATATATATGTATATTTATATCATACACGTGTGCGTTTGTGAGGGAGGGAGAAAAAAGATAGAAAGCTTGTATTCGTGGAAAGAGAAAGAGACAAGGATAGAAAACGGAGAAGAAGGAAGATCAAAAAACATACAAACTGATAAGTAGACACACACACAACTATATATATATATATATATACTATATATATATATATATACGTGGTGCCTTCAATAAGTTTCCACACGTTTTTGTACAAGCATTTAGAATTGTCGTAGACTCTTGAAAATTCAGTATGTTATTGCGGAGGTGCCCGTGGTGTAATGGTTAGCGTCGCAGGAATTGGACACGGCGACACGAGTTCAAATCCTGGACTGATTGCATTTCACATAGCACTAATACCCTTGGGAAAGGTATGAATCCAATTATTCTCCCTCCAGCTATGGGTGAAATAGTAGGACGGACTAGGTTCTTCAGCCTTGGCGAGGCAACTAGTCTAGGAGAAGGAAAACTCTGAATTGAAACCTGTTAAACTCCGCTTAAAAAATTGACCTTGTGTCATATCCTGCCCGAGCGGAGGGGTTGGTAAATATAAGTATGTTATTGCTATACATCTTATGAGATGACTAACCAATTTTTATGATTTCAGTTTCAAATGAACAGCTACAACAGGAATTGGAATACACCCTACTAAAGCCTGATTGTCACTGCTGGTGAATTTCAAAAATGCAATCTGGACGTAAGGACACTTTAAAAGAACGATATGCAATAAAATTCTGTTTTAAACTTGGAAAAAATGCCACAGAAACGTATGGAATGCTTCAGACTGCTTTTCGAACATCTTGCATGAAGCGAGCATCAGTTTTTCAGTGGCATAAGAGATTCAAGGAAGGCAAGAAGTCTGTGAGGGATGATGAGAGGTGTTGGAGGAGTAAGGAAGTCAATACACCAGAGTTGATTGCCCAAAGGGTTAGGGTTAGTGTTACTATGTTGAGGTTTTAAGGGAGTTCAGAAAGATATTCCATCGGAAGAGACCAACACTCTTCAAATCGGGTCAGTGGCATTTCCACCAGGACAATGCACCAGTCCACAACTCCATCATTATCACAGACTATTTGACAAAGATTGGCATCAGGACAGTTCTTCACCCTCCCTATAGTCCAGACGTTGCTCCCTGTGACTTTTGGTTATTCCCAAAGCTCAGAGGCTGTCGTTATGAGACAATAGAGGAGATGAAAGAGGCTATGACGAAGGTCATTGACACACTCACGCAAGAGGACTTCCATGGGTCCTTCCAGAAGTTGTTGGAACGGTACAACAAGTACATTGCAGCCAGAGGAGATTACTTCGAAGGGGACTAGAGTTTCATGTGTGTATTATCAATAAAAGTGCCCACGGGAAAAAAATCTGGAAACTTATTAAATGATCCTCGTATATATATATATATATATATATATATATATATATATATATATATATATATATATATATATATTACCATATGCACGTTTTATGAGTTACAGTAACAGAAAGAACCATGAAATAAAAATATATTACTTTTTATATATCAATTATTCAACATTTCTATTAAAACGTTTGTATTTCATGGATCATTTTACGCACACACACACACACACACACACACACACACACATTTATATATATATACATATATATATATATATATATATATAATCGATTGAAAACACCTGGATGCCAGAAACCGTTCAGGATTAACAAATTTCCAAAGATTTATTTTACAATGCTTTATCATGTATCAAAACAATAGCTGTACTGCTAACAAAGCCTTCATCAGATTATATATATATATATTCAAGCAAGTTTTGTTAAAGACGATGGAACACTGTTTATGATTTTTAATATTATCTTTTCAAGACTCTTTGTTATTTTTCTAGTATCGGGATCGAGATGGTAAAGGAATTGTCCCATATATTCTACCCAAGCGCTTTCGACCATACTTTTGGTCGTCATCAGAGGTTGTGTAGCTTTGAGTTGACTGTTGAGTTTTTATTGTTCTAAAAATTTGTAGAGTTTTGTTTTGAGGTTTTCAGTTGGAACGTTTTCAGTGTTTTGTTTTTAAACGTTCGGTTGGAAAAAGGCCTACTAATAGTTAGTGATTTTTAGTTATTAAAAATATTTAATAGGTTGGTGCCTGTGTTAAATGCTATTTTATTTATGATTGGTTTAGTACTACCAATTTTACATCAATAAAAAATAAAAAAGCAAAAAGGATAAGATTTCAACGATGAATCCTTGATTCAATGATGTTAATTTAAATTTTATGACGCGATGATAACGTCATTGGAAAGTCGAGACAACGTTCTACGTATCAAACGACTGATTTTTTTAAATATTTGCTGACAAAGAAATCCTGTGTTTTGTGAGGCAAATCCTGACTCGGGATCCCTCTAATCGATTTACAATCACTTACGTTGATATCGACACCGGTGACCAATTTTATTGAGATAGCTCTGCATTGTTTTCTGACCTGATAATGTTATTCTACCTCAACATCGTACCTATCCAATTTCGTAGAGATCGTATGATCATTTCCCGCTGGAACTTTCCAAAAGGACTTAATGAATAATGTTATATATAATATATATATCATATTCATCAAATGGTACCGATAGCGCGGAAACCCCCCCTCTCTCTCTCTCTCTCTCTCTCTCTCTCTCTCTCTCTCTCTCTCTCTCTCTCTGTGGCTATTTTCAATCGCTCCGAGCAGGTCCTCTAGACTTCACCCGGTGTCTGTACAAAATTGATCTATATAAGTCTTTGCTAGTCAAGCAATACTGGTGTGTCCACGTGAAGGAATCCACGACAGAACGCCGCTTATGAGTTCGTCCCTTACTTCACCGGCAGTGCCCAGTATGTTTCGTTCGTCTTATGTGTATGCTATGTGAGATGAGTGGCAAGTGGCTGTACTGCTGTTGTTATGTAGGGAGATGTTTTCAGGAACTGTTCATAACAGCATGTAGCATTCTGTTTAGCTCCTATGTAGTGTTTTCTCTAAGTGTTTTGTGAGAGTTCAGGCGGTGCAACCATACAATATTACTGTTAATATCAGACTGCGTATTTCCTCACACACACACGCACGTACACACACACATATATACATATATATACATATATACATGTGTATATTATCATCATTATTATTATTATTATTATTACTATTAATATACATATATACAGCTGCAAATAAAACAACAGCTGCTGCAAATAAAACAACAGTTGTGCAGCCAACAAATCCTTCATCAGATGAAAATTTTGGGTCAGGTGAGGTTTCTGCACCAACGTAATATATATATATATATATATATATATATATATATATATATATATATATATATCATAAATGCCACAAGGAGAATTAAGGAACTCGAAAAATCATGAGAAAACCCTAACATACGTCGAAACCTACAACAAAAATAATCCAGAACTATTCACAGAAATAATGAAAAATCTAGAAGAACTTAAAAACAAGGACAAAATCAAAGAAACACTAGACACAATAAAAATAATTAAAAGCCAGACAACTCGAAAATCTTAAACGAGTACTCACCTCTTCAACATTCGGAGTAAACACAACCCAAGAGGTTACCAAATGCAAAATTAAACGATGTAAAATATATGATATAATTATAGAAGGTAAATCCTACACCTTTAAAAACCCGAAACCAAATTCCAAATAAATAAAAACTTAAGCCGCAACTCAAAAAACGTAGTCTACATAATTGAATATAGCAAATGCAAAGAAATATACATAGGATCAACACAGGCACTTAATACAAGGACATCAGAACAAAAGAGTAATATCAAAATAGAAGAAAACAGAAAATTAAATGTTTCAAAACACCTATACCAATGTAGCAGAGGTGAATTTAAGATAATGCCAATTTATCAAACCAACGACTACACGCAACTTCAAATAAAGGAAAAGAAATTTATAGATAAATTTAAACCAAAGTTAGATAAAACATGAATAGTACACACACACAAATGGAAATAAACTTACATATGTATATAAAAATACACACACACACATATATATATATATACAAAAAATCTCAAGAAACACTTTTACACATACAGAGAAAAAATAACTATAAGTGAAATCGGAAACCACTCTAATACACATACACACACACACACACAAACAAACAACATATCAAATATTAAAAGTAAAGTAGGCTAAGAGAAACACACTCTTAGGAAAAGTATCAGCATTCATTTAAAAAAAAGAATAAACAATAAGTAAGTAAAACCATTCGAACAACAAACACGAGTAAGTTCAAGTCCCATTAAACACCCCATTAACTAGACCTTGTGCCAGATATGTTCTCTGGCGAAAGCATCAGGCTGGAAATTTGTATATATATATATATATATACATACAAACATACATACAGATAAAACTATTAGGAAAAAGTTACCAGTAAATTTCAAACCACACTACCCCACATACACACATAAAAAATCCCCAAGACACACACTCACACACAGAGGAAAAATAACTGTTAGTGAAATCCAAAACCTCTCCAACGCACACACACAAACGCACACACACAAAACATACTCCAACGCACACACTCCAACGCACACACACAAACATACACAACAAAAACATATCAAATATCAAAGATGGGTAAAGCAGACTAAGGTAAACACACTCAAAGAAAAAGATAGGATGACCTCTATATAAATCCATAACCAAATGAAAATCATTCAGACTGCAAACACAAGTGAGTTTAAGTCACATTGAGTATCCTATAAACAAGGCTTTGTGCCATATATGTTCTCTGGCAAAAGTAGCAAGCAGGAAACATACACGTATGTAAGAACAAAAATAGATAAATAAATTCAAAAAATACAAATCTCTTTGTGGACCTGGCTATTTTATAATATATATATATATATATATATATATATATATATATATATATATATTGGCAGCATTTCTTCATTGATACATATTTGATTGAAGATAGACATTTTTTGTCTACATATTTTTTTGTTAAGCCTTTCGAATTGCCATATTGATCTTATGGTATTCGGCGAGAATTGGTTGATGAACCTTCCATAATTAGTTATTTCCCAAGTACTTTCTGCCCAAATCTGGGCCATCATCAGGGGAGAATGTATTACAAAAGTGATGTAACTTTTGTACGTACATTACTACTTTGCAAGAATGAGCGTTTGTACTGTTTTATTGTGTAGCGTTTACTTTTCAAATTTGTTTCTATAAATAGCGTCAGTAGCTAAAGACATTTAAGTACATTAACACCGTTTTCAAAATTAATTCTATTAAGTTTGGGTTGTATGTTCCTAATATGTAGTGCCTCGAGAATCTGCAGTTTTTGCTTGTTATTTTGATGTTCCAATATTGTTGTGTTTTCGGTAAGAATTTTTCGTAATTTTGTTGTTGGGCATGAATGTTTTTTAAATGCTGTGCTATGGAACTTAGCTGGAGATTTTGTCTACAACCTCCAACTTAGTAATTAAAACTAATTCCTCTCCATCGATTGGAGTTTTGCAAAAAACAAACGTTACATATCAATTCAAATGTCCTTTAGGAGATTGTTTCTAAGAAAATAATATATATGCCGGTTTAACCTCAACTACCCTATCGAGAAGACTTACAATGCACCTGTCTGATACAAGTTCCATAGCACAGCATTTAAAAAAACAATCACTCAAATATAAACATACATTAAACAGGTTTCCTTAAAAACCACCGACTAGATTTTTTTTAATAATTTTAAAATTATATATAATCAACAAATTAGAAATTTCGCGTATTTTTTTATATGAATTCGTGTTAAATTTTAGAAATCTTGAAGACAAAAAAAAGACCTCAACTCCTTTCCAAATAAAAGAAGTTCAGGGTATGACACTGTAGCAGGTGGTGAAGCTCCAGTTATGAAGTTCTGAAGATTGTCGAGTATAACTTCATTCCCTTTACTCCTAGGTCTCCTATCAACCGAGAATTAGTACCCAGTAGGATCCCTCCTATAGGTGAAATAGATCTTTTTGAAAACTATTTGTTTTGATTGACGCCAAAACTCTTTAAAAAAATACACAAAATATGTCAATATAAACGTACAATTTAAAGGATTCCCGAACCTCTATGTATAAAATAACCCCAGGCGAGTTGACATGCCGTTAAAATCAACCAATCGAGAAAAAGCCCAAGGAAAAATTATTTAAAAGAACTTCGCCTGTGGTTTACGATGAAACTTGTATAAGAGAAAGACTGTTGGCTAAATACAGCTTATAAATATATATATATATATATGTGTGTGTGTGTGTGTGTGTGTATGCGTGTGTGTGTGTGTGTTGGTTGGTTGATTGGTGTTTTATGGCATATCAACCCTTGTGGGTTATTTAATGCCAAATCTTGTTTATATATATATATATATATATATATATATATATATATATATATATATATATATATATATATATATATATTTGATTTGTAAGCGAATAATTGTTGAGTTGTATTTGTTTGCATACAATTAAATGGTCTCAAGTATTGCCATTTAACATTTGTAATTATATTTATTAAGAATTCCTATCTAATATAAATAATTTGCACACTGCAGTATGGTTTCAAATAACTAATAATAATAGTCCTTAGTATCTATTTGACCCATAGATAGGACCCTAACAAGTACCACCAGTTCGGTTAAAATGAACCAGGGAGTAATGGCAATGAAGAAATACTCTACAATTTGTAAAGTTCCTGGACTGGAGTCTCACCATCAGATGCTGTTTGGTGCTATATTCAGGACACTCATCGAGGGGGTCTTACATCTCAGCAGAGATACAGTTGGTGTATTCTACTATCTCTGTAGACAGGGCGTATATATACATGATAGTGTGTGTGTGTGTGTGTGTGTGTGTGTGTGTGTGTGTGTGTGTGTGTGTGTGTGTGTGTGTGTGTGTGTGTGTGTGTGTGTGTGTACAAGGTCGATCACTATTCAAGAAATACTAGTCAAAATTTTATAATGACTTCCATATTTAGCATAATTCCTTACTCTACAGTTCAAGTAGACACACAAAGAAATACGAATAAACAAAGAGGGAGCGAGTGTGTTGGTGAGTGAGTAAGTGAGTGAATGAGTGAGAGAAAGAGTGAGTGAGTTTGTTTTGTTTCTACCGTCCTTTGTTTGTAAGTTTGATAGCTCTTATAGCTTTATGCATTCTCATTACAATGGAAAAATGCAACTGTCATTTCGTCAAATTTGAACAGCTTGACAGATAGTGTTTTAGAATTTCCTTTAATAGAGAACGTCAATCGTAAAGTATATATATATATATTCATAAACTTTCAGTAAAAAAACATCTTAAGTTGAATTGAAAAATATGATTATATGTATTGATCATAGAAAAATATTACGGTTCATTTTTTGTTCCGAATAAAAAAAATATATTTTCTATATATACTAACATAGTTCCCGTAAAAAATGACAAGAATATTTACATATAGATTTGTTGGGTTTGGTTTCTTTGTTTAATAGTATATCAACCTTCGTAGGTTATTTAATGCACAGCCATGCTAATAGCAGGACAGTGGAGGTACTATTTAACCCACGGCTGGCGGAATGAGGTGCTCATACTTTTCCCAGGGGTATTAGTTCGAAAGTGAAAGTAATAGCCTGACTGGAGTTCGAACCTGCTTACTATGGCATTGTAGTCCTGCACATTAACCAATACGCCATGGAGACTCTCCCCACGTATAGTGATGCTTCTGTAAAGGATCTGAGTTCAGTATATGTGCCCTCGGTTGAAAGGCGTGTCATATTAAACGGTAATATTAAGAATAAACTTGTGAAAAGGTCATTAGTTCCAGTTAACTCGCAAGTGATTGGTATCAAGTCTTGAGTCAATAAAGATTATTGATTCCAGTTCAGAATTAAATCCATAAAGATCAAAATTCCAAATAGGCAAATCCAAATAATTAATCCAACATCGCTAAAATGATCCTTCTTTGCAGTTATGCCTCAAATGTGTCAGGCATTTTTTTAATTCTAATTAAAAGATTCTTTTTATCAAGAATCCAATATCGATGGTCATTATTTCAAACAGGAAATTGTTTATAACTCATACCAACACTCCCTGCCTCAAGTAAGGATCAAAGAGTAATAAATTTAGTTACGTGGAAGTTTCATAGTTATTTCAACAAAAAACTTAAGACATAAGATGCCGATGAAAAGCAATTGTTTCGAAAAGTATAAAATTTAATACTTCTCAAAATGAATACAGAATCAGTAGAAATAGGTGTATAAGCATATAGAAGATTATGTTGATATCTTAATTTTGATTGATTAATTTTTATAATACTTGATATATATATTTTGTCTAAAGATGCAGATCTAACATTTTTTTAAATTAAAGGGTCTGCTGAAATAAATACTACAAGAAATAAGAGTAATTTTTGAAGATTGTTCTTATATATATATACTACTCAGAACTGCTTTATATATATATATATATATATATATATATATATATATATATATATATAGTATTCAAATCTGATACCCTTACAACCCTATTGTAATGAGTCAGACTTCTACGGAGACTCATACTACACTCTGATCTAATATTTATCTACCTTTCCACTGAGGTATGTATTTGTCCAATCACTCCGCTGGGAGTAGGATGCAACACAGGCTTAATTTTGAAGCGGAGTAAACCTAGTTTGAATTATGTTTTCCTTCTCCGAGAGTGGTTGCCTAACCAGAGCCAAAGAGCCTACTATTTACCAATAGCTGGGGGTAATAGATGAATGTATTCCATTTCCAAGGGCATCAGCAGAAAGTGAAATGCAATCAGCTTTGTCCAGGATTTGAACTCGGGTTGCCGGTTCCATTTCTAATGATAACACATACGCTAAGCGTGCCTTCTTAAGTAATGATTTATTGATACAAAATCAAGAGGCGACCAATACACGATATCGACTCATACACGAGTATATACAATCGTTTAAAAAAGGTTTCAACGAGGTCTTATATTACACTCTAATCTTTATTCATTTACCTTCCAACATTGATTGAATCTGGTGAATGGTGAATTTAACATCGTTTGATACGTATTCTTATAAGCAAGGACAAACGTTTTCAAGTCCTTACAACCAGAATTACGAAGGTATTAGAATAAATTAACATTCCCTAACCCTGAAATGGGGAGGTGCTACCATTGGATGGGAATCTCCAGAATGAGACAATTCATTTTTTTTTGTATCCCAACCAATAAAGATATACTACATTCTGTTCTCAGACCGAAGATCGAATAGCTAAGCTATAATATTTGTCAGAATTACTGGGGAGTGATACTTTGATCACAGACACTACACTCTGATCTACAGAGAAGTTATGAACAGACGAAAAAAACAAACAAACGAACCAAATGATTGCACGATTTACCTCACACACACACACACACACACACACACATACTGACCGAGCAGCAAAGACTTATATAAAACAACTGTGTTGACACTGAATGCCGCCTGGATGACCTGTCAGGATCGATGAATGATAGGGCGGTCGGCGGAAAAGAGTCAGGGAAGTCCGTTCTGTCATTACGGCTTGATGATGATGATGGTGAACCTAAAATAAATTATATTTCATGTCTTTGTTCTCATCCCATGTGTAAAAGTTTCATCCATTAAAAATGTAATTATCAAATGAAACTTGATCGTAAATCGACCAAAAAAAAAAAGAATTAATTACTGGTCACTACAATGAATGACTGCATGGCGCATGAGCAAAAGCTGGAAGTGGGAGGGGAAAATACTTTTCATTAATACGAAATATAATTGTAAAATCAGCAAAAAAAAATCAGTCCTCGGATAAGGAGAAGGACCGACTAACCGCCTAAAATCAATTGTTGTTCTATGAAAGAAGAATAGCGTCATTGATGGAATTTTAGCTGTCTAAATTTCTGAGACGAAGCTTAGTGATTTTTTTACAATCATCTGGAGGTTGCAGGTTCAATCCTGACTGCAGGCGAGTAACAACATAGGAATACTTAACACTTGTACCCGGTTATGGCTAACGGAATCAGAACAGGTGACCCCTGTGGATTCAATAACGGACGTAGTTCGAAGTTCCGTGAAGGTTCCCGAGTTCGACAAACACCTGAAGAAGGCCTGAGGACATATCGGCCGAAACGTTGTGGAAATAACTATAAAGATGAAGACAATTGTCCGAAAACTCTTAATGATAAAAATGATGGAATTTTCTAAAGCAATCAGCAAGAAGAAAAGTTTTTTTTACTATACTGCAAAGTTATGTTTCTTTGTTTCATAGCATATCAACCTTCGTAGGTTATTTAATGCCAAATCCATGCTTGTAGGACAGAATTGGTACTATTTAACACATAGTTGTGGGATAAGATCGTTCATATCTTCCCCAAGAGGCATTAGTTCGAAAGTGAACGTAATAGCGTGACTGGGGTTCGAACTCACGACGATGTCACAGTCCAGTATGTTAACTTCTCCCCTTAATACCGAAATAAAATGGATCTTTATGAAACTGTGCAAAATAGATTTCTTAACAGGAGGAAAAAAATGGAGGATTATTTCTAATTTGGTCGGCATGGTGCTAATTATAAAAATGTATGCAAATCAATGCATAAAACAAACTGAAAACAACAAGAACAGAAGAATTAATAATAAATTCATTACCTAATCTCTTTCTTACTATAATAGGAAAGATTTTGATTTATGGCAACATTTAAAGACGTATGCAGAAGGAAGAGATCTAAGCTAGAATTTTGAGTCAAAAATCGTGATGTTGACTTATATATACCAGACCGACTTGTCCGCCACAATTTACAATATATATATATATATATGTGTGTGTGTGTGAATATGCAAATACGAAAAACCAGATATTCCAAAGATATATTTATTTATATATGATTAATATGCTAACGTTAAAATTTGTTCTTTTTTTTTTTCTTTCTTTTTTTTTAAACCATCATCAGGGCGATGTTACTCAGTGATGTTGTCTCATCTGAAAAATTGTTTCAAATGAAGAATGGAAACGAAAATGTGAGAAAATTCTTCGCGTTCTATTATCGTTAGTAACGTTGCTTTAAAAATGTTTGTGAAGCAATTAATGTGTGGAAATTTTTATTCTTTATCTTATTTCATTTTATCAATTTTTTAAAAAAGTTTAATGTATTTGATGTAGATCTTCTGATATTGAAATGTTTTCATTAGTCTCAAGAATAAGAGGCGTTACATTAATCCCTTGCGTCAGTCTGCTTAGTGTTTTCATCGAAAACCGTCAGACACTAAAACAAAATTTCCACTCAACCTAAAAAATATATAAATACACTTGATGCATTGCAAGCCATTAATACTAGATAATCTTACATTTACGATAATTATTATTTTACTCTTTGCGAGTCTTTCACCCCAGTTTTAACCGGTGATTTTTCACTGAATTCATCACATAGTCGGCACTTGTTATTCTTCTACGTATCATCAATTATTATTATAATCATTATTATTATTATTATTATTATCATTATTTGCATAAACTTGCGATAATTCTTCGTACGTATTTGTTCACACAACCCTCCCTCATTTCCTTCTGCTTTTTGCTTGTCTTTTCACCGTTAGCAATGATAGTTTTGTGTCCTTTCTTATTAGGTCAATTCATCATCTTTTGGTTCGGTAAAAGTCATTATTGTATAAATGGTTGACATAAATGGCATTGTCTCAACGTGACACATGACCAAAATATTTCAGTCTTTTCTTCCCGATAATATTAACGATTTTATTTAATTTCCAAAAGTCATTTATCTTCAATTTCGATGTGATTCGCGCGAGAAACTCCCACAAAAGTGCAGATACAATTATTCAGAAATACTGTTACTCTACTCTTTCATAATTTAAGTGACTATATTAATAGGAGTATATGAATAGAATATATTAATAGCGTTAAATATCTAGGGATACCAAGATTTTTAAACAAAGTTTTTAGTAATATTCATGGGATACGAAATTTCTTACCACCTCCTTCAGTAGCTGCCAATGTGTAATGTAATGTGTTGTCGAGTAGAGAACCTAATAACGGGTTTGACTCTGAGGGACAACACCTGCACAGTTGATTGACGGTTGAGAGATCAAAGATTTTAAGCCAACCTATAAACTGGCTGAAATAGCAAAAGTAACGATTTGGATGTACGATAATTTATTGGTTGCAGAGAGTCACGTAAGTTTTTTATTAGTTGGGGATCTTGAGACTGAAAAACAGTCGGACGTGTTAAGAGGGTTTCAACATTTAAAATCCCCTTTGAGGAGGACGTCAACAGAAATGATATAAAGTATTTTTTATCTCACAATGAAACAGCGATTTGCAACTCATCAAAAGCAAATGTCAACCTGATGAAATCACCAATCTCAAAACCTAGACAAAGATGTTTGTGTCTTTCCCAAGGTAAAAAGCATTCTCTTATTCCCTTCTAGCTATGAGTAAATTGTTTGGTAGACTAAACTCTTTAACCTTGGTACAGCAACCAGTCTAGGAGAAGAAAAACTCTTAATTCAAACCACTAGTGCTCCGTTTAAAGAATTACTTTGTGTCACATACTACCTGTAGCGGGTGGGTGATTGATTTGTTTTAATAGTATTTAACCTGTCTGGGGTTATTTCATGCCTAGAGGTTAGCGAATTGTGTTGATTGTATATTTACATTTACATTTTTGTATAGATGCTTCTGAAGAGTTTGTTTTCTTTTTTTGTTTGGATTTGTGGGGGGTTGTTTAGTTTGGTGGGGTGTTTTGTTTTGTTTTGTTTTGTCTTTTGTTTTGTTTTGTTTGGTTTTTTTTTGCACACAGTTCTATCCAATAGAAATAATTTCTAAATAGATCTATTTGACTAATAGATAAAACCCTATCAGGTACAACCACTCCGAATTAAAGTAGATCTGGAAGTAATGGCAATGAAGAGTTACTATTCACTCTACAGATCTCCAAAACTCGACCCTTTACCATCAAATGTAGTTTAGTATTTTAACTGAGTGTTTGAGTAAATACATACAACAGTCTTGTATATTTTTGATTGGTTGGTTGGTGATTTATGGTATATCAACCCGTGTGGATTATCTTATACTAAATCCTGTTTATATATACATAGGATTTGTAAGTGAATATTTGCTGATAACATTATTTTTAAACGAGTTAAAGCTCATTTGTTTGCAAACTGTTAAATGGTTTCGAGTATTTCTATTCAACATTAGTAATTCTATTTATCAAATATTCCTCGTTAATACGAACAATTTGCACACAGCAGTACAGTTTCAATGAACTAATAATAATAATAACCCTTCGTAAATTATTGAACATTTCTATTTGACCCATAGATGGTACCCTTACTGATACTACCACTCCGGGTCAGAGTAGATTTGAGACTAATGATGAGAAAGGAATACCCCACATTTCCGAAACTCCAGGACTAGAGCTTCATTTTCAGATGTTGTTTAGTATCACACCCAGGACATTGTTTATTTATTTATTTATTGTGTGTATGATCTTTTTTTGTTTTTAGACGTTGTTGTATATATATATATATATATATATATATATATATATATATATATAATGAGAAAAAGGTGATCTACGATGGCTGTAGAGCTTTTGAAGCACGGAGAATCGAACACTCTAGCTTGAAACAAGTAATTCGTAAACAGGTTTTGACCTCACTTCCAGACACTTTTCAACCTGAACACGTTTGTAAAATCTGTAATCAGATCTGTTTGTCTAAATCTCGACTTGCTAATCATATGAGATGTCATGGTAGCAAATAATCACTTGCTCATTTTACACAGGTCTTTCTACCACAAACTACAGGCAACTTATATTTTCTGTGAAAAATTATAAGTCCACCGCAGGATTGAGAAGCTATATGAGAGTGCTCGAGGGAAATGTCAACGACAAAGGCAGTTATCTTGTTTGTTGCATATGCAAGACTTGCAAGAATGAACTTGGAGTCTTACGGGAAATTCTAATGGAATTCAAGAGATGACCTTCTTCTGTAAAGAGGGGGCAGGCATTATTTCGACATGCCTGAACATTTTTAACTCAGTTATTAGAATCTATATGAATTTCCTGGCTATTCTGTGCATTTCTGAGTGTATTTCTCTAAATATACGTTTGCCTCAACGCAAATGTGACTGTTTATTCCTACCAGACGAATAAACAAAGATGCGTTCTGTTTCCTCACACGTAACCATTGGAAACGTAAAAATTTCAACGTCATAAAAAGTGAAAATATAAAGTGACAGGGAAAAGAAAAGTAAAAGGCATTAAAGAAAAAAAAAGAGAAACAAAAGAAAGAGTACATAAAAAAAATGCAGAAGAGATGAAAGGAAATCAGATATAAAAACACAAGCCAAAAGAAACGAAGAGATTTTAGACACAGAGTCAAATATAAAGTGTGGTGGGGAAAGCAGCAGAGAAGTGTTTGGCTGAGTAACGACACTTATTCTGGTGTTTGTGATGTTGTAAGCGACAACCGTTGAAAGAAAAGAGGCTATAACTCCGATCGATGAGTCGCTCTCCATTTAGTGGAGGAAGATATGGAGGAGTTTCCGGTACCATCAGCTATCTGCAAGTCAGTGATATTCCACTTTGCCATCATTTTTTTTCTTTTCTTTTTTTTTTTTCCTTTGTTTTTTTTTACCCAATCATCAACCATAAAGGTTGCTTTGTTTTCATCTTCAAAACATTGCCAAACCACAGCGTGTTTCTTTTATCATTATTGAAAAGACAAATCAGACATATTTTTTCTACTTTAAATCATTGGTAAAGCCTAAAAAGTGATAGGGAAAAAATCCAGAAAAAAATGGGGAAGAGACAAAAAAATAATTGCCAAAAAGGAAAGGTGACTTACTTACCAGATTCGCTGACATCAGTACAAATAAAAAAAATTGGTTGATAACAAGAAAACAACAGCAACAACAGCAACAACAACATTAACAACAGCTGCTGCTATTATTTATTATCATTATTATTATTATTATTATTATTATTATTATTATTATTTTACTCCTTGTGAGTTTTTCACACCAGCTCTAACTGATAGTGTTTCGCTGAAGTCTGAGTGACAGCAAATTTTTTCAGGTCCCCAGGACCCTACTAAGTATCCCAGCCGATTTTAGTAGTACTGTTGTCTGGGTGGTTTCAACTGTACCTCTAATCTCCAGTTCCTACCGTCCATCTTCCAAGTTCCAATTGCCCCAACTATGATTAGCATGACAGTCACCCTTCATGCTCTTCTGGCAATGTCCAAGTATTTGCACAGCTTTGTCCACTTTCACTTTCACTAAAATCCTCAATATGACGAGTTCTTTTCGTCTTCTTAATTAAAATCAAGTGTGGTCTTCTGGCCTGCATTGTGTTATTACTTATTACTGATTAGAGTTTTTCACATCAGCGTAAGCTGATGGTCTTTCACTGGAGTTTGAGTGACAGCAAGTCTCCTCAAGTCTCCAAGACTCTTCTCAGTATTCTGACCGTTTTCAATAATGCTGTTGTTTGGATGGTCTCCACTCGGCCGCCAACTTCTAAATCTTCCAGGCCTGTTTAATAATCCTTTTGTTACCGTGCCAAAGGCACCAATCACAACTGGTATAATTGTCACCTTCATATTCCATAGTTTTTTCAATTCTCTAGCAAGGTCAAGGTACTTTTCTCTCTTTTCACATTCTTTCAGTTTTATTCTGTGGTCTGCCGGGACAGCAAAGTCGACAATTTTGCAGATTTTCTCCTTTTCCTTTTTTTTTTTTTTTTTTTTTTTTTTTTTTTTTTTGTTGATTATTATAAGATCTGGTCTTCGGGCCGAGATTAGGTGATCCGTTTGTATATCAAAGTCCCATAGGAGTTTGTGAGTATCATTTTCTAGGATAGGTGCTGAAGTGTGCATATACCATTTGTTGGCATGGTCAAATTTAAATTTCTTGCACATTTCCCAGTGGATCATCTTCCCCACCCAGTCATGTCTAGCCTTGTACTCCTTCTGTGCTAATTTGCTGCATTCACTTATTATGTGATTGATGGTTTCATCTCTGTCACTGCATAGTCTGCATTTGCTATTTTGTTGCGTCTTATCTATCCTCGCTTTGATATGACTGGTTCTTATAGCGCTGTTTTGTGCTGCCATTAGGAGAGATTCTGTTTCTCTCTTAAAGTTTCTTTTTCTTTGACATTTCCAGGTTTTGTCGTGCGAGATGTTGTTTATTAGTCATTTATACCTCCCGTGTTTTTCACACAAGCGTCAGCGAGTAGTCATTTAGTTGATTCTGAATGACAGAAAGTTTCCTCGTGTGTCCAGGACTCTTTTCAGTTTTCTGACCGTCCTCAATAATGCTGTAGTCTCTATGGTATTGATTCTTCCTATAATTTCCAATTCTTCTAGTCTTCTTTTCAATTCTTTTGGGACCGTTCCAAGTGAACCCACTTCTCCCGGTATCACCGTCACCCTCATGTTCCATAGTTTTCTTAGTTCTCTGGCAAGGTTCAAGTATTTGTCAATCTTTTCGTTTTCTTTTATTTTCATTCCATGGTACACCAGAATGGTAAAATCCAAATTTTTACTTTTTTTTCTTTCTTTTTTTTGCGTTTTTTTTTTTTTTTTTTTTTTTTTTTTTTATAATCACTAGGTTCGGTCCTCTGACCAGGATTAACCTAATCCTTCTGTGTCTCAAAATCCCAAAGCATTTTATGGGTCTCAGATTCTTTCTTGTGCGTGTACCATTTGGTAGTATGGTCAAATTTCAATTTTAGGCACAATTCCCTGTGAATCGTCTTTTCCACACGGTCGAGTTTAGTTTTGTACTCCTTTTGCTCAAGTTAGCTGCATTTGCTTATTATGTGATTTATCGTTTCATCTTTAACCTTTCACACCCAAAATTTCCTTTTGTTCCAGTTTACTAAATTAGCTTATTACGTGATTAACTGTTTCATCTTTGTCACATTATTATCATTATTATTGTCGTTTCACTCTTTGGGAGTTTTTCACACCAGCGTTAGCTGGTTGTCTTTTACTAGTGTCTAAGCAACAGCAAGTCTCCTCAAGTCACCAGGACTCTTCCGGTATTCTAACCGATTTCAGCAATGCTGTTGTTCTGGATGGTCTCGGTTCAACCTCTGATTTCAAGTTCCCCGGTCCCTTCTACAAGTTCTTAGGGGCCGTTCCCGAGCTTCAACTAAAATTATTATCTTGATCCTCATGTTCAATTTTTTTCAGTTCTCTGGCAAGATCCAACTATTTGTTTATCTTATCACTTTCTTCTATTTTCACTTTGTGATCTGCCAGAAGGGTGAAGCAAACTCTCTCTCTCTCTCTCTCTCTCTCTTTCTCTCTCTCTCTCTCTCTCTCTCTCTCTCTCTGCTTTCGTTTCTTTTCTTTATAGGTTTGGTCCGGTCTTTGGACCGGGATAAGGTGACACGTTTGTCTCTCAAAATCCCCGAGAATTTTATATGTCTCATTTTCTCAGACGGATTCTGGTTTGTGCATATTATTCTGGTTTCCGGTTTCTGCGTACTATTTGGTATTATGGTCAAATTTCAATCTTTTAATTAATTTCCAGAGGTTCACCTTTGTCATACAGTCGTTCCTAGTTTTTTTTACTCCTTTTCAGTTAGTTTGCTGTATCAGCTTCTAATTATGATTATCTATTTCATCTTTTTCTCCAGATATTCTACACTTGCTATTCTCTCACGTATTACCAATTTTCGCTTTAATGTAATTGATCCTTATAGCGTTGTTTTCAACTGTATTATTATCATTATTATTGTTGTTGTTGCTGTTGTTGATTCTGTCAAATTTGAACATTGTTTATTAGAACCAAACGTATATTAGTACGAAATTTGTTAGACCCGTTTCAAACGTACGTAAATATCGTCTATTTGCATCCCTTATTATTGTTACATTAACTTTTTTTCTTACACTAACTCGGACTTGTTATGTCTTTTGTTTGTTGTCGTGTCTGTCTACTATCATCGGCCGTCATCTTTGTTGTTGTAATTGTTACCTTGTATCGTATCCCTGTCTTCTCTCGTGGTCTTATTCGTTGCTTTAACCCCAACTGTCATAGTTCTTTGCTAGGATCAAAACAACGGGGTGGATAAGTGTTTTTTTATTCTTACCTTAAAATTTCTCACGACATATTCATTCTACCCGAGTGATCTCTACAAGGAGTGACGAGCATGGTGGAAATCAGCTCATTCGGCTTCCTCAAACAATTCTCTAAACTGACTGAGATTATCCAATCATAACCAAGTTTCAAAATGATTTCGCGGTCATCGTCTATCAAATAAACTGAGTTGACTAATAGTAGCGTTCTTTCTGCTAAACGGTTAATAACTTACCTACATTTCCTGTCAAAAATAGATTTTATCTATCTTTTATGTAACATTATGACTAATGCACTGTTTACTTGAACTAATTAGAATTGGTGATAAATTAACATTTTTTCGAAATAAACTCTGACAGAATTTTAAGATATATTTTTTGTTCTCAGAAGTATTAGATATTTATTAGTTCTTAACTCATTTTAAATGGGCAGTTAATAAAAACTCAAAAATATAACATGTAAATGTCATGGTTAAGGAAGTTACCTTCATAGATAGATAGATAGATAGATACGAGGGTCATTCAATAAATTAGGAAAATATCTTTAAAAATGCAAAATAATTTGTTGAATTTTTTTTCCATCAATGTAAATTTTGCATTATTTAGAATTGGTGCTTTGCAAAATATTGTTTTAATCTCTCAAAACTATTTCATTTGAAGCAATTCTAAATCACGACAAATCAAAAAGAGTGCTCTTAACTTGAATATAGGCCCGTCGTCAAATTTTTGGTGACTGGGAAATGCAAACCATGTGTAGTTTGCAGAAGAATGAGTGATGTGTACGGAGAAGAATACTTTAGAAAGAAAAAATATCTACAAATCGGTTAAACATGGGTTCACCTCATCGAACTTGAAAAGAAAAGAGAGTGCATATGGTGACTCTCCGGTAAAGAAAAAGTTCCGGTGTAGCCGTCTGTAAAGAAGTTCATACTGACAGTCGTCTGGGACATGAAAGGACCTATAACTATTGATATCGTTGAAAAAAATACAACGGCATCCTATTGCCTGTTCCTCATGCAAAATTCACTTTATCTATTAAATGACTCACGAATATATATATATATATATATATATATATATATATATATATATATATATATATATATAAGAGAGAATGAAATGAATCAGTCAGAATATAAGTTGAAAAAGATAGACCGACGAAAGATATATACTTGGTGTACTTGATGATATATTTTTATTATTGTTTTTTTTTTTGCCAACACGTTTCGATTTCAAATTTTGCCTGCAAACAAAAGCATTCCATTAAAAAATAAATGTGTTATAAATGTTGATTTTTTAATAGAATGTTTTTGTATGCAGGCAAATTTTAAAATCGAAACGCGTTGGCAAAAATAAAAAAATAAATAAATCATCTACTACACCAAATATATATCTTTCGTCCGTTTACCTTTTTCAGCATACATGCATATATATATATATATATATATATATATAATACCGTGAGTGTGTGTGTGTGTGTGTGTGTGTGTGATACGAAACAGCATAAAACCTTAAAAGTTGAATTCTATGAAGCGCTGTTACATAAAGTTCAATGTAATCTTAACACTACAGTTGTCAAATAACCAAAATGGTAAAGAGAAGAATTTATCACACACATATTTAACAACACCTCCGTTCCAGCAGGATATGACTCAAGGTCATTTTTAAGTGGAGTTTAACAGGTTTGAATTCAGAGTTTTCCTTCTCCTAGACAGGTAGCCATATCAAGATTAAAGAACGAACTTAGTCTGGCCAACTATCTACCTAAATCTGGAGGAGGAATAATAGATTCATATCTTTTCCATGGCTATTAGTTCTATATATAATGTAAACAGCTTGTCCAGAATTTGAATTCGGGTCGCCGTGTCCATTTAATACCTAACACACACACTTCCTAACACACACACACACACGTATATATATATATATATATATATATATATATATATATATATATATATATAAAGGAGAAAAATCCAGATTGCATGTAGATATTTAAAGATAAGATAGCCATATTGACCAGGTACAATTTGTTTTAATATCTTTGCTAGTATCTTCAAATAATTTCTGTTTAGATTATTTAGATTTGATATTGTTATTACGCACTGAATCTTTGGGCCTTACATTTTCATTTCAAGTGAGGGCTGAAAATTCCTACCCCTAAAATAATAGTATTATAGCATCAAGTAATTTGATATTTCTACTAACGCAAGACTACTAAATTATTGCTATGGTTGATGTCGAGTCTTCAGCTATTATAGTTCTCGTATTTCCAAGTTGTTTTGCAATCAAGTCTGACCTCCAAATATTTCCAGATGAGATGGTCCCTTTCCCAGTTGGCGGTGTCTTGGTTGGAGTCAGTTTTAAGTCCAGCCAGACGCACGTGTCGTTTTCGCGGTTGATTGTCTGAAGTCTTCGATTGAGAGAATCTGAAGGTCGGTCAGGCGAACGACTAGCCGACTGATCGACCCAGTGAACCAGACGTTTACGGGTCCATTGGCAGGAGCATTTAGCTCCACTGAATGACGGTGGGTGATATATTCGACCTCTGTTTACTTCGCTCTTGGGAAATCTTCGATGTTTCCCACCGACAATGAAACAAAAAACAAAAACAGAAAAAAAAAAGAAAAAAAAATCAAATACAACACAGAAAATCACCAATAGGTTTGTACACTTATACACACATATTCACTTACACACATATACATACATAAATACTTACACATATATACATACATATATACTTTCAAACATATACACATATATTCACGGACACACATATTCCCTTATATACATATACACTTGCACGTATATATACTAGTATACACTTGCACACATATACAGAAATATACACTTTAAAACATATATACACATATTTACTTATCCACATAAATACACATATTCACTTGCACAGATATGCACACTAATCACTTGCATATACATATACATATATATATATATATATATATATATGTGTGTGTGTGTGTGTGTGTGTGTGTGTGTGTGTGTGTGTGTGTGTGTGTGTTGCACACATATGCACGCTTATCCACTTACATACGCATGTACATACGTATTCACTCGTGCATATATACATACATATACACTTACACACATATAAATTTATACACTGGTATTTATTTACATAATATATACCCTTGCACACATATGCACACATGTGCCCTTACCCACCCACACATATACACACCTATACACTTACACATATATTCAAACATACACATACACACACATGTAGACATAGATGGAGGCTTGTTTTCGTCTCGTGAAATGGACCTTGTGATCCGAGTTCAAGTACTGGATGAGGCCGTTTGTGCTTTACTTTCGCATTAATGTCCTTAGAAAAGGCATGAAAACTTCTCTCCTCCCCTCTGCTGTGGGTAAATAGTAGGTCAGCATTAGCTCTTTAGCCCTGGCGTGATAACTGACCTAGGAGAAAGAAACATTTTAATTCAAACCAACTGTATACCGCTTAAGAAATAAGTGACTTTGTGTTTGATTCTGAGGGTTTGGGTAAATACATACACACTGAGAGTATGGGGTAGAAATATATTTTTGGTGGAGAATTGGGTGAATTATGAATTTTTTCTTCTTATCCCAATTCACTTCTTATTTTCTTTTTGTTTGCTGAAACTGCAAAGGAAGGAATGACGGAAAGTAAAGAGACTGGGGTACTTTTAAACTCAATTTTTCGTGGTTTACGACTATTTTGTGGTGTGGAATGTTTTCCTGAACCAGTAGAAATAACCGTGCTCAGGAATCATTTTGGCAAATTGTAAATCGTCGTTCTCGAGTATAAGGGGTTTGAGGGCCCGTCATGTGAGTCTATGATCAGTCGGTATGTTCAGCGGACGCTGCGACTAGCAGAAGATAACGTGCTGCTCGGCCGGAGGCCTTAGCAAACACGTGTGCTTCAACTGGCTGTCGAGAGAAAAAAGAGCTACCCGTCTCAGTCTAGGTGGTAAAGGATTCTCCCCTGGGTTTCTTTTTTGGCGCCAGGAAGTCCATCCTTTCAGGCATGCACGGATTGTCAGAGGATCTCTAGGAAATTGTTATTTTTGTATTTATTCATTTTATTTCATGCTGATTTTATTTTTATTTTTTTGTCATTGTTTTTTTTATTTCTTATTTAATTCTTATTTAATTCCCATAAGAGTCACAGACACCCCCAGGTATACACACACACACCTTTACAGAGACCCACAATATGCACGTGCACATGTACTCACACTCACACAGGAACACAAACACATACACACGCACAGATATACACACACACTCAAGTACTTATGAGCCCTTTAACACAAACGCACACATGAATACATAAGCACTTACACAAACACTAAATACATGTTAACGTTTACACACATTCTAGTATGCACTAACACAAACACACTTACTCATATAGGTCTTATTACACACATACATACAATAAACACAAAAGTATGTTCTTGAATTTACACATAATGAAGTATGTACTATCACGTACACATAAAAATACATAAGTGCGCACGAATACTTATTCCCATACGCAAATCACTCTCACAAATCAAACACATGCGTACACCAATGCATATGCTTCTTCGCCTTACGGTATGTCAACCTTTGTGGGGTAATTTAATGCCAAAGTCTTTGTTGTTTTCTTAGTGTGCGTCTTTTGTTTTTTTTCATTCATTATAATCCTTACTAAGCCATTATAGTTTCGTATAACTATTCTTAATACAAATAATTTGCACATAGTTTTGTGGTTTCAAATATTCCTATCTAAGACTGATTATTTATCCACAATTATATGATCTCAAGTAACTATTATTCTTATTTTACACTTTTAAGACTTTTTTCCTACCAGCGGTGGCTAATGCTACTTCACCGGAGTTTGAGTGACAGCACGTGTCCTCAAGTCTCCAGGACTCACCTCAGTATTCTAGCCTATCTTAACAATGCTGTAGTCTGCATGGTTTATAGTCGTCTTCTGATTTCTAAGTCTTCTAGTCCCTTTACTAAACAATTGGGGATCGTTCCAACTGTAGCTATTTTCAGATCAAATACCGCTATGGTTTCCAAAAATGTTCATATATGGGGAGGGGGCTGAAAGTTTTCGACTTCATTAATAAAATGATTTACTTTTTATAACAAGATTTTAACGTAACACCCTTAAAAAAATTTTTTTGTAGAAAATGTCGAAATATTTTCTATATAAGCGGAAATATAAAAACACCGAGATAAAACATACTAAACAAGTATGTAATCTAAAACAAGAATCTACATGCTATCTCTTTAAAATAATTTCATTCAACTCAGCCGCTGTTATTTAGAAAACAACTGTGATCAAAATTTTCTTTAAATTGATTCTATTTGTCGCTACAGTTGATTTCCAATATAAATATCCGATACATGATATGTAGAATTTCATTGTTAGATGTAAAAACCTAAGTTAAATTGTGTGTATTCATTTTCTTTTGTTTGATACTCTCCTATGATATTAATACTCCTAGATTTTTTCAAGAACAACCTACGGTTTATATTTAAGCTATTTATCTACGTGGACGAACAGTTCTTTATTATTTCCATCGTTTTGAATTCGCCTTCAGCCATTCGTTATATACAATTGGAATATAAGTTATAATTTAATTTCTTTCCCTAAATAAACAACAGTTTCCATTTTTCTGTGTTTTATCAATACTTGCCTTCATGTACTTGATTCTGATGCATTTAATCTCGGCTGTAATGATCCGGTTTCTTTTTTTAGATGTTCTTAGCTTAGCCATGTCCATCTCTTTCCGTTCTTCATTTGTCTTTTAAATTCTCCATGGAAGTGTTTTCTTTTCATTTTTTTCTTCTTCTTCTTCTTTTTCATTTTCTCACTGTTTTCTTTCATTGTTCTCCTTTTGTCTGTTACTTTGAAGTTTCAATCCACTGCCATTACCTTTTGTCTGCTTTTGTTGTATGTGTTTCCTATACAAGCAGATTGAACACAGACTTTGATATTAATTAGCACTCTTCTCTTCTCTTCATATACAAACTGTTGATCGATTTGAGTTCCTTTGTTAATAGTTCAGAATAGCATACCACAGACACCGCCAATCTATTCATTTCTTTTCTTTTTTTAAATTCCTACTCATCAGGCTTATCTTTAAAATCATTTTAATTCTATTAAATTGTTATTTTATTATAGTTAAATTACCTAAAGGTAAATTTTCAGTCGCTATGGATCCGTAATTTGTCCAATTCTCGGCAGGGTTTAGTTTGATTCTTTTAATGACATATTAACTTCTTTTGGGTTATTTTATGCCAAACTTTGATTAATTTGTATATGTTTCAGTGTAATCACTATATCCCTAATGTTCCGTTACACTTATTGTTTTTAGTCACTGGTTACAGATGTTTGTATAGTTTTAAGTATTCCTATCGGATACTAATTTATATACGATTATATATGGCATCTAATATTAATAATTTACACACAGCTACATGATTTAAAGGAATATATTCCAATTTAATAATAAGTATTTGTTTGTACAGTTATATGGTTTCAGGTATTCCTGCCTAATACTAATTTATATATAATTATATATACTTTATTAAAATTCGTATCTAATACTAATAATTTACACATAATAATTACACATAATAATTTACACATATGGTTTAAAGTAGCTATTTGTATTCAATGATAATCAATTCTTTGCACAGTTATATGATTTCAATTATTCCTATCTTACACCAATAATTTTCAAGCTTTTGTATGCTTTCAAGTATCTAATTATAATAATACATTTTAATAATTATAGTTCCAAGTAACGATTTTTAATGCCGAAATTTGCTTAGTTTAATGGTTTCAAGAATTCCTATCTAACATTAATAATTCTATTTATTAATAATTTGTTAGAATAAATATATGGTATTCCAATCAAATATGAATAATTTTCAAACATATCTATTGGACCAATAGATGGTAACCTAATAGATACTTATACATCCCGTCAGAAATCACCTAAGAGTAATGACAATAGAGGAGTACTTCACACTCTCCATAGGTCAGAATGGACCTGAGAGTAATGGCAAAAGAGGAGTACTTCACACTCTCCATAGGTCAGAATGGACCTGAGAGTAATGGCAATAGAAGAGTACTTCACACTCTCCATAGGTCAGAATGAACCTGAGAGTAATGGCAAACGTGGAGTACTTCACACTCTCCATAGGTCAGAATGAACCTGAGAGTAATGACAATAGAAGAGTACTTCACACTCTCCATAGGTCAGAATGGACCTGAGAGTAATGGCAATAGAAGAGTACTTCACACTCCCCATAGGTCAGAGTGTATCTCAGACTAATGATAGAAGAGGAGTACTTTACACTCCTCCTTGGTCAGAGTTGACCTGAGAGTAATGGCAATAGAGAAGTACTTTACACTCCGCATAGCTCCAGAAATGAAGCCTCTTCATCAGATGCAGTTTAAAATTTCCTATAAGAGAAACATTTATTAAAGAACATTTCAGAATATTTCCATGGGCCTTTGCAGACTTTCTTCCAGTCGGTAGATAAATATATTGACTGAGCAGGTGACGTTGCCTGAATAGAAGACCACTGCTTCCCAAAAACGGACATTTTTCAATGAGCTGTCTAATGACCACCATGCATAGATCTAAGGGGTGTAAAGTCAACTCTTTGATGCTGTCACTGTGAGATTCATTCCAAGGCCAGGGTGATTGCTCTTGTAGGGGTCCCAATTCTGGGTCAAATAAATCTATTTGAAAATTATTTGTCTTTGATTGGAATACTTTAAACCATACAACTGTGTGTAAATTATTTGTACGAAGAAAGGTTGATAGAAGTTAAAATTGTTTGCAAATGATTATTATTGTTAGTTACTTGAAACCATGTATCGTAAATTGCACTGTACAAGTCGATCTGGTTTATAAGTCGACCTCAACAAATTTAGTTTAAAATTCTGGGTTAGACCTATACCTGCTGTATAGGTCTGACCCAAACATACAGTAGGCTATTGATAGGATATATGAAACATGCAAAAATTACACATTAGAACTTATATTCATATGAATTCACTATCTATTGCGCTATCATGAAAATGAGTAGATAAACATCATACTGCAGTTGTCTGACTGACCGGTTGGGTGCTGTTACGTTCCGGTTAGTTTTTACGAGCAGTGAACCCGTTGTTAGAAATGATTTGTGATATAACGTTGACATTATATTTAATTTGTATTACAGTTTTGTTATTTTATAAAATAACAAAATTATAATACAAATTAAATATTATTCATTCTATGTTAATTTGTTAAATATGTTTATCGAACACGAATTTAAATCGGAAATGGAGTTACAGTAAAAGTGATATATGTCAATTGTTAGAAGTACTGTTGATCACTCGGCAATAAATGGTCTGCCGTATAAGACGACCACTAGATTTGTAGAGAATCTTTTCAGGTTTAAAACGTCAACTTGTACACCAAAATTTGCATGAAAAAGACAAGACGTCCTAATAACTCAACCATCTTATTATCTGTTACTATATTTGGGGTGAAATCCAATTATATGAATCATTTTGTCATTTTTGTTTCTTTTCTTTCTTGTGGTTAAATAAACATGCAATATTGCCATTGCACAAATATGATTGTTAATATCAACATTATATTAATAATAACGACTGCTTCTGATATTTGTTATGCATTATTATAAATGTATCAGAAATAATATCAATTTTATTGGGGTGTTTTCATCCTGTGCGTATTCACTGTTCACAGCATGCTGCCTTGTGTTTTCCAGTTAAATATATACACAAGGGACATAGCACATGCAAAACTCGGCGTTTGACAAGTTGACCTCTCTGGCTGGAGTTCGTCTGCTTTTAAATTTACTTAAGTGTGTTTTTCTAGTTTATGTTCAGTAAAGAAAGAAAAAAATAATAAATGAGGGAAAAGTTGGGCATCAGAGACCGAACGAAAATTAACATGATCTCTTAAGATGAGAGACTAGAGATTTCAAAGTTGATATTTAGAATTAGCAGAATCGAATTGACCTCATAAAAATGAACTAAGCTGACACTTCGCGCCCTGGGACAAATATTACCAAAAAAAGCAGTTCTCACTTATGAGTCATTTGATCAATCTAAGAAATAATTGGGATTATGGCTTCCTTTCTGATGTGTAAAACCCCTAATCTAGGTATTCCAAGTGTTGAGTTAGATTTTTTTAAAAGCTTAAATGTACATATTTTCCCTTTTTAAGCCGTGACTTTGTCTAATGTCATCGCCTTGCATATATATATATATATATATATATATATATATATATACGTGGTGAGTTCAATAAGTTTCCAGACTTTTTTGTACAGGCATTTAAAATTGTTGTAGACTCTTGAAAATTCACTATGTTATTGCTATACATCTTATGCGATGACTGACCAATTTTTATGATTTCAGCTTCAAATGAACAGCTACAGCAGCAATTGGAATACACCCTACTAAAACATGATTGTCACTGCTGGTGAGTTTCAAAAATGCAATCTGGATGACAGGACACGTTAGAAGAACGATATGCCTTAAAATTCTGTTTTAAACTTGGAAAAAATACCACAGAAACGTAAGGAATGCTTCAGACTGCTTTTCAACCATCTTGCATGAATCGAGCATCAGTTTTTGAGTGGCATAAGAGATTCAAGGAAGGCAGGGAGTCTGTGAAGGATGATGAGAGGTGTGGGAGAAGTAAGCAAGTCAATACACCAGAGTTGATTGGCCAAAGGCTTCGGGTTAGGGTTAATATGTTGAGGTTTTAAGGGAGTTTAGGAAGAGATTCCGTCGGAAGAGGCCAGCACTCTTCAAATCGGATCAGTGGCATTTCCACCAGGACAATCCACCAGTCCACAACTTCTTGACACGCTCACACAAGAGGACTTCCACGGGTCCTTCCAGAAGTTGTAGGAACGGTACAATAAGTGCATTGCAACCGGAGGAGATTACTTCGAAGGGGACTAGAGTTTCATGTGTGTACTAGTGTACTATCAATAAAAGTGCCCATTGGAAAAAAGTCTGGAAACTTATTTAATGAGCCTCGTATATATATATATATATATATATATATATATATATATATATATATACGAGAATCATTCGAAAAGTTCTAAACCACACATCGAAAGAAGAGCCATAGAGCTGAACATTTCACGTCTTCTTATAAAACTAAAATAACTAATTCAGATTAGTTCAAAAGTGATAGATGTGCGATAAATCAAAAATCTAGATGTGGCTTAGTAATTTTTAACGCCCCTTATATATATATATATATATATCATCATCATCATCATCATCTTCATGTCGTGTTGCTAGAACTAATTTCCCTGAGTCTCTCTCGCTATTTTTCTCTATCTTCCATCGCTTCCAGCAGGTCTTCTAGACTACATCCCGTGTCCGTACAGAGCTGTTGTAGATAAGTTCTAGTTAGTCGTCCCACGATTGCACGTCCGTGTGCAAAGGTCCATAGCAGAATGTCACTTATGAGTTCGTCCTTACTTCTCCAGCACTGTTCCACATGTTTTGTCCGTCTTATTTGATATATATATATAAGGGCACATAGTTTAATATTGACGCTAGTAATACAAATTTGCCAAATATTTATATATTTTTAATATTTACAAACACATAAAACAATACCAACCATTTTTAAAAGTGATTTATGAAAGGACACACCCCATTAGATCCCAGACACGGTTATTCTGACTCCCTAAAATTCATAAACACAACATCCTTTTAAGATATATTTTATCAATGATCGTCTCTACCAAGCACCGTCTGGTTAAATGGTTGGCAGACACGCTTGAACCTATTCCGCAACTTTACTCCAAACATTAAATTCGTGACTCGTTCATCTTTGTTAAGATGATTCAGAATACATGTATTGATACCAACAATTCCAGCTCGTTTGATATTTCGATCCAATATACCAATGTTCCATTTGATGAGACTATTGCTCTTTGCTCTGATGCTCTGTATCGCAGTCACTTGGACCCCCATCCTGCTCCTGAGACTGTCTTCCTTGAATTAATGCATATTCCTACTAAATCCATTCAGTTCAGTTTCGACAATACTATCAGCAAATTGACGGAATTGCTAAAAACAGCCCTTTTGGAGTAGCGATGATTAATATTTTTGTCGTTTTTGAGGAGGAGAGACTTTGAAACTACAAACAAATCGCTAGATTACAAACGGTATGTTGATGTCACTTTTGCTGTGTGCTCTTTAAGATCTGAGGGCAGACGATTTTTCATTCAATCAACCCATTACACCCGGCGTTGAAATTTACATGTGAATTTGAAGACGACAACTACTTTACCTTTCTGGGTGTCCAAGTTGAACGCACCAATTTGGGCTTCCTAATCTCGGTCTACCGTAAACCTACATTTACTGATTCGGTGGGAATATTTTGCCCCCTAAAACACAAAATTAACTTAATCAAAACTCTGGCTCACCGTGCCCTGAGGATCTTTTCTAAACCAAAACTCACAATCAAACTCAACTTTGTTAAGATCACGCTGTTGAAAAACAAATATCCGGAAGACAGAATTCATCATCATCATCATCATGTCGCGCTATCAGCACGGATATCCCTGGCCCTCTCTCGCCACCCCTCCTTATTGTCCATTGTTTCTGGCATGTCCTCAGGGCTACATCCCGTATCGGCACACAGCTGCTGTATGTAGGTTCGAGCTGGTCGTCCAGCCTTTGCACTTCCATGTGAAGGAGTCAACAGGAGTACATTACTTAAGAGCTCGTACCTACTTTTCCAGCAGTATCCCGCATATCTGGTTCGTCTAATTTTGATTAGAAAAAAGACAGAATTACTACCACCATGAGATATAAATGTGAGCAGTTCTTAACCAATACAAAATTTGGCCCTAGGAAGTACCCTGTATATCTTAAATTGCTGTGGATAGGCAACGCTTCAATGAAATTGTCAAATGTTGCTTTAATTCTGTCAACTTGCGGGGATCATTAAATAAGTTTCCTAACTTTTTCGTACGGGCACTTTTATTGATAGTACACATATGAAACTCTAGTCCCCTTCAAAGTAATCTCCTCTGGCTGCAATGCACTTGTTGTACCGTTCCAACAACTTCTGGAAGGCCCCATGAAAGTCCTCTTGTGTGAGCGTATCAGTGACCTTCGTCACAGCCTCTTTCATCTCCTCTGTTGTCTCATAACGACAGCCTCTGAGCTTAGGGAATAAGCAAAAGTCACAGGGAGCAAGGTCTGGACTTTAGAGAGGGTGAGGAACTGTCTTGATGCCCATCTTGGTCAAATAGTCTGTGACAAGGATGGAGTTGTGGACTGGTGCATTGTCCTGGTGGAAATGCCACTGAGCCGATTTGAAGAGTGCTGACCTCTTCCGACCGAATCTCTTCCTGAACTCCCTTAAAACCTCAACATAGTAACACTAACCCTAACCCGAAGCCTTTGGCCAATCAACTCTGGTGTATTGACTTGCTTACTCCTCCCACACCTCTCATCATCCCTCACAGACTCCCTGCCTTCCTTGAATCTCTTATGCCACTTAAAAACTGATGCTCGATTCATGCAAGATGCTCCAAAAGCAGTCTGAAGCATTCGTTACGTTTCTGTGGCATTTTTTCCAAGTTTAAAACAGAATTTTATTGCATATCTTTCTTCTAAAGTGTCCTTACGTCCAGATTTCATTTTTGATATCACCAGCTGTAACAATCAGGCTTTAGTGGAGTGTATTCCAATTGCTGCTGTAGCTGTTCATTTGAAGCTGAAATCATAAAAATTGGTCAGTCTTCTTATAAGAAGCAATAACATACTAAATTTTCAAGAGTCTACAACAATTTTAAATGCCTGAATAAAAAAGTCTGGAAACTTATTGAAGGCACCACGTCTGTTTTGTTCTCAAATCTAATCCATTTTTCCTACCCAATCTTAAAGATATTCATACATCAGAAAAGTTTCCTTATTTATAAATTCCTTTGCAAATGTGACATTTACTATTTCGACCGCACTACTCAAAGATTAGAAAACAGAATTAAATAACATATACCCCCTTGCTGTCTGCGCAGATGATTTTGGCTGCTCAACTGATTTGTGCAATCAGAACACACTATCCTTTATTGTACGACACCCATTGAACAGTCCAGCATGCGCTGACGGATATAACCCCAAAATCTTCAGTATTCAGGAGACTTCAAATAATGGGCTACACCTACCTGTGCTCACCTTGTGACAAGACACCGACCCATACGTTGTAAACAAAAAGAATTTTATAAATTGCTTTTATTCAACACCACTGATTTTAACATAACCACACCAGACTTAGTCGGAAAAGAAAACAAAGGCAACTGTACAGATTCTTCTGGTTAACTTTTTTTTTTCGCCTTTGTTTTTCTTCAATCACCCACATCTTTTTCGACGTCGACTTCTTTCACATGTTTTCTCACAGCTTGCTATCACAGTATTTCTCTGAAGAGACATGACCGAAAGGAAGGGTCCCTTTTTTAGAACTCAAAATGCACACGCTTTTTAAAGCTATATATATATGTATGTGTAATTTACTTTAATATTTTGATATATATATATATATATATATATAATTTAATTTTTTTTAATATATATATACTTTACTTTTGCGAAATAGGGTTAAAGAATGATTAAACAGTGCGACAACATTACCTAATATTGATTAATTTCAATTAAGAATACATCACGATTCTAAAAAATGTGGAGGAAAAGATGTTGAAAAAACACAAACGCCTTTAAATTTCTAATGACTTCAAATTTTCTATGAACAGTAAAATAATTAGTGTATAAGCAGAGACGATAAATTCAAAAGAAAATGAATCCGGAATCAAAAACGCGTCACAAGTTAATAAGAATATAATGATATGACGAAATAAATAAATAAAAATTATATGAAAATTCATGGTGAAAATTTTATTTCTATTTTTGTGCTATAATTATGAAAAATGATCTTCCTGCGGTCTACTAGCGGGACATGACAAGATGGCGAAGGAGATTTTGTCAATGTGAATCAATAAACAAGCATTCAGTTGTGAAAGGATTTCACGCAGGGCTAACGGCGGGATATACATTGGATTTAGAAAATTGCAATAAACAAAAGATAATGAGGAGCCTTTGAATTAATAAAACGAATAAATATGTCTCACGAAAAAAAGAAGCGTGGAGTAGAGCACCTCCTGGTGGTCGATGTTGTGTGCAATTTCTACGAGGGCGGGGAATAAATTCGTTAAGGTGGATATGGACAGGGAAAGGTTCGGAATTTCTTGATATAAATGGAACCAGGTGAGAGACTCAAAAGAAATATTTCGTAAGAATTTAACAAAAAAGACTCATTTTGTCTGTTGAATTCTTTTTTATCTCTTAAACTAATTTATTCTCTATTATTATTATTATTATTATTATTATTTTGCTTTTTGTTTCTTTTAATTTTTTCAATTTGTCTTTAGCAATTTTTCTTTTCTGATTCGTTTATAAATGCAAATATATAAATGCTTTTGGGGATTAAGTGTTCACCAGCAACAAAACCTAAACGTATACAAATCTATCAAAAGCTACAGTAGATAGATAGAGAGAGAGAGAGAGAGAAAGAGAGAAAGATGATTTGGTTTGGTTTCTTTGTTTAATGGCATATCAGCCTTCGTGGGTTATTTAATGTAGATATTTAATGTTGTTGAAGAACAGTATAAATATATATATATATATATATATATATATATATATAAGAGCAGGCATATATAGATAGATTAGCTTGAGCAGACACAGAAAGATAGAAACAGACTGAGATATTGAGTGATTTAAGCAGATTGATTGATTGATTGATTGATTTGAGCAGAAATAGATATGAACCTACTGAGCTAGACAGAGAGAAAGAAGAGGGAGAGACAGAAAGAGAGAGAGAAATTTAAGTAGAGAAAGATGTGAACAAACTGAAATAGACCGCTGACATCATGGATATCTCTCTCTCTCTCTCTCTCTCTCTCTCTCTCTCTCTCTCTCTCTCTCTCTCTCTCTCTCTCTATTCCTCTCATTCATTGCTATCGGCTGATCTTCCAAACTACATTCAGTTCTTGCTAGTCAGCCAACACAGGCATGTCCATGTATAGGGGTCCATACAAGAACGTCACTTATCAGTTCGTCCTTGCTTCTCCATTAGTAGTATCTCGCATGTCTTGTTCGGCTGACTTGGTTAGTTTTGAGTTGGGAGACATGTGGCCATCATTGAATATTTGCTAGTTTACACACAACTCAAAGATCACTGAACTTGTAAAATGAATTAGAGTCAACGAGATTTTGGTTGGTCTATGTTCCCTACCAGAGAAAGCAAAAATGACTTATAGTCAGTTATGACTTCGCGTTATGCGCCGCTTAAAGTACCAGTTACATAAACTCTCCAAGATTTTCAAAATTAAACAATTGCATATGCAAAAGTTGCATACATATATGCAAAGGTCTATTTACTTAATATTTGTTTTTCTTTATTTTCAAATAATAATTGGCGAGGGTAGTCGCGGGCGACCAGAAGGCTCCCTTTTCAATAGCTACTACACTGAGGTATAGGCGAGGGTGCTACTCCTTTCCCTGGATTGCTCCACTTTACCCTTGATACGTACCTTATATTGCTGAGTGTTAAGCAAGAAGGTATCAAGTGTCATTTTTAAAGTCTTTGGTATGACGTGGCCTGGGATTGAACCCAGGTCTCCTGAGCCATTGGTGAACACTCTACCCACTTGCCAATGAGCCGGTTAATCCGTTCAAATTCATCAAGTTATGTTTTTCTTTACCTTTTTTAAAAATCTTTTTGACACTTTATTGAATTTCTTAAAACTCTTTCCCTTATCAATCGATATGAGAAGTGGACTCGGCAAACCGAGTTAAAAATCCTGAACGAAGCTGTTGACATTTCACGGAGCGTCTTCATGTAACACGCTTATAAAAAGATATCAATCAAACTATTTTACTTCCTGTTATGGGAAAATAGGTGGCTTTTTAACCATTGTATGGTAACCAGGCTAGGAGAAGAAAAACTCTGAATTCAAACCAGTTGTAAATTTGGAGAAGGATGGACCTTGCCAGGCTATTCTTGTCTAAGATACACCACAATTATAGCACCGATATGACCATATCCAATATAATGAATATTTCTACACTAACTACCAACTATCACACAGCCCACTCGGCTGGTGCAGTGGAATACACCAACTGTATCTCTGTAGAAAGGTAAGACTGCCCCCCACAAAGAGTTTTCTGGATATAACACTAACCTCTGATGTCGAGGCTCCAGTCCTGGAGCTTTGGGAAATGTGGAGTAACCCTTCATTGCTTCCAGGTCCATTCTGACGCAGAGTGGTAGCACCTGATAGGGTCCTGTCTATGGGTCAAATAGAATTGTTTAACCATTTAATTGTGTGTAAACAAATGACCAGGATTTAATTGAATACACCGACTGCAATCGCCTTCAGGGTGATATCACAGGAGCTACACCATCAGGTGCAGATTGGTTGGTTGATGAGGTTTTATGGTATATCAACCTTGGTGGGTTATTTAATGCCAAATCCATTTTTATACAAATAATCAGTTCTATTTCAAGCAATTTAGTTTAACATACAAAAACAGTTCTATTTCAAACAATTCAGTTTAGTATAAGTACCTAGTTTAAATGAAAGTACACAGATTAATTGTCAAAAACATTTCTATTTCAAGCTATTCAGTTTAGTGCAAGATTTCTAATTCAAACAATTCAGTTTAGCATTAGTATAGTTTTTGTTTACACACAGTTAAATGTCAAAAGCAGTTCAATTTCAAACAATCCAGTTTAGCATACGTACGCAGTTTAAATATCAAAACAGTTCTATTTTAAGTAATTCAGTTTAGCATAAGTACGCATTTTAGTCCTATCAGGTGCTACCACTCCTGGCCAGAGTGGATCTCGGAGCGATAGCAATGAAAGAGGTGCTCCGCATTCCCCAGAGCTCCAGCATTAATGGAACCACACCATCAGATTGTTTTGTGTCATAGTCAGGACACTTGTTAGGGGTCTTACCACTCTACAGAGGTACAGACGGTGTATTAGCGTGAAATCTGTTTGATGTTTCCCATTTCTGTTTGACGAATTGTGTAAGCTGAATTTGTTGTTTACGTTTTTACTTATGTGGGCATTCATATTTCTACCGATGATGAGAACGTTGTGTTTCAGGGTGCTACGAACAAGGGAGGATAGCTCGTTATCGTAGGTGATAAGGTCCGTTTCTTCCCTAACATTGATAGGACTGTCGCAAAAGATGATTGTTATACTGGGGTTACCATTAAACGTAGCTACTATCATCCTCGGTTGTATTTTCTCGATGCTATTTAGAGATTTTAGGGCCCGTGGTCCTATAACCATACCTACATCTCCTATCGTATCGTTGACAGAGATTTTCCATGTAGATGCCGGTACGGTGGTATTTCATATCTTCACTATGAATGTATCTGTGTTCTTGTATATATATTATGTCTATGTTATGACCTATCGCAGAAGCTATCAGCTCCGATAATTGGCCAATTCTATTCAAAGTTCCTACGTTGAATGTCGCTATTTGTATTGTGCTTTTGCATTTTAGTAATTCTTGTTTTAGTTTAAACTCTGTACCAGATTTTTCGAACACTGGGGCCAGGACACGCCCCCTTTTTTACCCGCATGCAGAACGATGCGGTTTGAACAAGTGGTTTGAAGATGAGTCATAGTAATCTTTCGATGGCTGTGTTTTATTCTCATCTACAGAAACCACCCGAATAGATTAGCTGCAGTAGTTCACCGATCGAACTATTTGATCCTGTCTGTTGTCCTATGGGATTTGTCCGCCCAATACCTGGTTAGGCGTGCCGTTGACCCGTCGTTGGTTTCATCTGCTTTTACCTCCACTTTGCTGCTTCCCATGGCTTCCGAGATAAATCTTGAGAAAAAAAATCCTTCCTCCCCCAACCTCTTGTATGTATTAAGTCCGCAGTTACTTTATTTTTTCTAAATTCTTCTGTGACTCCTTATTTATGGTTCATTGCAAACTTAAAGACGTTCTATTTTTATACTAACTTAGGTTTTCGAACACTGTAATATTTCAAAAAAGTATTGAAATGTTTTACCTTGTATTTAATGGTTTAATTGGAACTTGGATTTATATTAAGTCTTTTACATTTAAAACACAGATAATATTTACACCTTATAAAATCTTTCATGCATTTGAAATGACAATATGGTAAAAAGACAGGATAACTAACCTGTGAGTTTACCGGTTCCAGAGATAGTTACAGAATTTGTTTTTCTTTTTTGGGCTCTTTGCAGTAATCCGAGTCAATTCTAAGGTGGACTGAGGAGGCTTTAAATCTTGCATCTTTTATAGAGATATACACGTGTTTTCTAGCGATTCTTTTTTTGCAGGGTTAGGGGTCATTTATTTTAACCTCCTCCCTTTTCCTGCTCCTATTTCACCACCAAACACGAAATTCCAATGTCATTCCTTTCTTACAATAACTTTGATTTTCAAACATTCTGTGATATTCCAAAAAGTATTAAAATCTTTTACCTCGTTTTTCATGGTTTAACTGAATACATTTAAATTATGCTAAAACACAGATAGACAAAAAAGCTTATAAATAAGAAATGGAAAAATAGCGCATTGAATTGCGAGGCATATTCCTCTTTGGAGGGTGTCTCCTCCGATCACCGAATTGTCACGGCAAAGATACGACTGGGCCTATGAAGGAATGCGGCTCGAAGAACCACAACCGTACACTATGACTGGTCCCTGCTTAACAAGGATATTAGAGATAAATATACGTAAACACTAAGAAACAAATTCGATGCACTTCAGGAGATATCAGAAGTACTCACTCCGAATGACGAATATGAGAACTTCGTCAATACCCACTAGAAGCGGCACCAGAATGCGTACCAACTAAACAAAGGGCAAAATCTAGAGTCTCAAGGGAGATATAAGGGGTTAGAAAAAAACGTGCAGACTTAAAAATCGCTTCTCTACGCAACAGGAGGAACCCATCCAATATCAATACTCAGAAACTTAAGGCACAAAATGAATTAACTAACGAATACCTAAAAGTACAAACAGAATGCGTACAAAATCAGATCAATAAGATTAGAGACTCGGTTGAAGATAGACAATCTAAAATAGCATGACAGACACCAAACGAGATGAGTAGAAGGAAGAGTACTGCCAGAGCTAAACTGAAAGCTGCCAGCCAAGAAGAACGAATACACCGGTGGAAACAACATTTCGAGAATTTACTCGTGTCACGTGATAGCTCACGGAGACGAAGAGGTAAGACTAATACTATCCTCCCGTATTTGAATTGACAGTATCAAGCCGTCAAACAAGTGACCGTTAGGAAGGAATGTGGGTCACGCAGGGGAGACCAGATGTTGGTACTTAGTGACCTCAGGTCGCCGGACATCGGAAGGGGAAAGAGAGAGAAGCCAAATGATTGGCTGGGACCCCAAAACGGAAGTGGGGGCTCCCTTCCCCTCAGCGGAAGTAAAGGATAAGAATGTTAGTTTTTGAGCAAGGCTCGTGGCAGGCGAACCATAGCCATTTTACTCCGGGCTGAAGACAAAAGATTAACTGAGACACGAAGGACTCCAAATCCTTCAAGCCAGTATTAAAAACAGAACAAAGTCTAGTAGCCCGTGAAAGAAGAAAATTCTCCAGTGGAACCCCGTCGAAAATAAGATAAGTAACTTTGGGAACATTTTTCCTTTATACCCAAATTTCGTTTACCACTCTCTCTCTCTCTCTCTCTCTCTCTCTCAATTTGAAGAAAGGATAAAAGTCAGAAAAGACATTTATATTCGTGGACTGTCCAATTATATGTTTTGACACTCTGAACGTGTATATATAAGTAGTAAAGGAATTTTATGTATTTTCATTTTACCATGTGGTCTATGTTGTTACTTCATGCTTTCTTTCCAGCTTCTATTCGCCTTATGTTATCTTGCTTAGAATTGTCCTATTAATTCCTAAAGTATCACACGGGAAACCGGAGTTGCCGACTACTACAAGATTAATATTATTACGACTAAGACCTATAGGCCCGTATTCTTCTGTTATCTAAGGGAAAGAAGTTTAGCGGCCTGGTGGGTGTGTGATAGTGTGAAATTTGGAACCCCTTTGCCAGCGGTGGTCAGTCTGGCCCTAAATTATTCCCTCACGTAATATGCCAGTTCTTATATGCCTGAGAGAAGAACTCTGAACAGGACTTATTCTGTAGGGGATCAAGTGCCAACCTGCCCCGTCTTCACACGTGCGAAAATAAAGTCCCGTTTTGGGATAATAGACGATTTGCCGTCACAGACCTAAAATGGTGTCTCGTCCGGAGATATTTTAATCTTTTATTCCCGACCTCAGACCTAAAATGGGGGCTCGTTTCCGGAATGATTATTATAAATAATATTTATTGCTTGTAGTCGTATGACAATTCCTGCCGTCTAAACCTACACTGGGAGACCGTGAAAGAAAAAAGGAATATTGTCGAAACAATCAAATTACTCGTTGATATAACTGTTTTGAAAAATTGAAGAAAAATGGACAAAATAGGAAACTTTTTAAAAGAACCCTCCATGGAAAAGTTGGAGAGGCTGAGAAAAAGCGAGATAATAAAAATTGGCGAGAAGCTTGAGTTAAATGTTCAGAATTCTATGAGAAAGCATGAACTCGTGAGAAAAATAGTTGAACACATGGTGGACGAAAATGTGTTCGAGGAAGCAGTATTAGAAGAGCTACCGACAGAAATAATAAGAATGACTCCAGAAGAAATTGAACTGGAGAAAATCAAAATACAAGCCCAAATGGAACTACAGAGAAATAAAATGGAACTAGAGAAAGCTAAAATTCAGCAAGAAACGAGGCTGCGAGAAGTCGACTTGGCAATAAGAGGACGCAAAGGAAGCCATGACAGTTTCGAAGTAACGAAGCAAGCGAGGCTAGTCCCAAAATTTGAAGAAGCCAACGTGGACGGATACTTCGCACATTTTGAGCGAACTGCGCTAAATCTTGGATGACCGAAAGAATGCTGGTCAATGCTACTCCAAACTGTGCTGACAGGAAAAGCACAGAGAGCATATGCAACTCTGCCTACAGAAAATTGCGCCGACTATGATTTGGTGAAAGCAGCGGTTCTAAAAAGCTTCGAGTTGGTTCCAGAAGCTTATAGACAGAAATTCCGAACACAAAGAAAAACTGAAAACCAGTCTTATGTGGAATTTCTGCGGGAAAAGGAGAACGCGCTGGATAAGTGGTGTGACTCTAAGAGAATAGACGGAGACGCTGAGAAACTCCGGCAGCTAATATTAGCTGAAGAATTTTTAAACTATGTGCCAGAAGAAGTCAGGGTTCACCTAAGTGAAAGGAAAACTGACGTGACTTATGAAATGGCCGCACTAGCAGACGAGTACATCCTCACACACCGAAAAACGAAGGAAAAAACGTTCACGGGAAGTAGAGTGAAGTTTAAAGCTGAGTTAAGCCTTGAAGGAAGACCTAAGGAAGAAAATAGAAGGACCTTCCAAAGTAGCAGCAGAACAGTGGTCTGCTACAAATGTGGAAAGGCTGGACACATAGCCATAAGGTGTCAGCTTGGAAAAGGTCCTGAAAGAAACCAGACCCAGCCGAGAAAACCTCAAGGAGCTGTAACAACAACTAGAGGGAACCAGTCCTATCGACCCTGGACGAAAAAAGGGATGATAAAAGGCCCACACGGAGGACCAGTGGAAGTCTCAATTTTACGAGATACCGGAGCATCTCAGTCGTTACTTCTACGAAATAAATTACCTAAAGGGGTAATAGAAGCAACACGTGAGACTGTGATGATAGAGGGTATTGGCGGAAAGAGGGTAAAAATACCGCTATGTAAAATAACCCTAAAGTCCCAGTGGAGAAATGGACCAATTAAAGTTGGTGTGGTAGAGAAGCTACCCATGAAAGGAATCTCCCTCATACTGGGAAATGAGATAGAAACAGAAGGATGTCACCCGAAAAAGATGGCGAAAATGAACGCCAAACATGGAGACAAGATGGCGGCTGAGCCACGTGGGCGGCACAAACGACATAGTCGCTCGCAGAGTGAGAAAGTGGAAAGAAAAGAAGTGAACCTTCCACACCTCAATAAACCGAAAGAGAAAAGGACCAGTCGTCAGAGAAAGGATGAAAGTCCAACGAATAATGGAAATGGATTCTCTAATACTTATCGAGAGGATAAGAGAAGGATAAGAGAACCCCCACACGTGGCTAGGGAAGAATTTGAAAAGGGCGACGAAGTCCTGCTACTATCATCAAATAAAGGACCACACTGTGGTGGACGATATATAGGTCCCTATGTAGTAACACGGAGGATAGACAAGAGGACATATAGGATTGATACCCACGAGGGAAAGAAGCAGACACAAGTATGTCACACAAACAAATTAAAGAGATATGTCCGTCAAGAAGGCCCACCTCGAAAAATTAAGAACTCGGAAATGCCGAATAAATTCGAGGAGAAATTAAGCCAGTTGTCTGTCTCAGAGAGAGAGGACTTAGAGAAATTAATAAAAAAATACCCAGGTTTATTTCTCTAACACCCTACGAAAATGTAGTAGCGGAATATTCCTTCATAGTTGTTGAGAGAAAGAAAGAGAGAGAGAGAGAGAGAAACTAAAGAAAATGAGGAATTCTCGTCCCCAATGTGGAAATATGAGATGGACAAGAAAGAGGTTCGTCAACAAGTGACGAATAGGGGAAAGAGAGAAAAGAAAAGGAAGTTTTCTCCCCAAAGCTTCATGATTAAGCTTATAAAGTCGTCAAAAGTGACGAAGAAAGAAAGAAAGAAAAAGGGAGTTACCTCCTCAAGGTTTGAAACATGATACGGCCAAAAGCCGAGAGAGAAAAAGAAAGAAAGGAAAACAAGATTAAGGGAAAAGTAAAGGAGAGAGAGAGAGAAAGAAAGAGAAGAGGAATTGTTTTCCCCTATGGTGAAAATTAGGAAGGACGAAAAAAGGAAAAGGAAAGAATTCGTCAAAGCGTGAAGAAAGGGGATAAAAGAAAAGTAAAGTGAGAAAAAAAAAGTGAAAGAAAAGGAGAAAGAACAGTGAAATGAATTGCCTTTTTTTTTCCTATGGTATTTCTGTTCATCCCCTTCCTTCTCTTAAGCGGGGGGATGTCACGTGATAGCTCACGGGGACGAAGAGGTAAGACTAATACTATCCTCCCGTATTTGAATTGACAGTATCAAGCCGTCAAACAAGTGACCGTTAGGAAGGAATGTGGGTCACGCAGGGGAGACCAGATGTTGGTACTTAGTGACCTCAGGTCGCCGGACATCGGAAGGGGAAAGAGAGAGAAGCCAAATGATTGGCTGGGACCCCAAAACGGAAGTGGGGGCTCCCTTCCCCTCAGCGGAAGTAAAGGATAAGAATGTTAGTTTTTGAGCAAGGCTCGTGGCAGGCGAACCATAGCCATTTTACTCCGGGCTGAAGACAAAAGATTAACTGAGACACGAAGGACTCCAAATCCTTCAAGCCAGTATTAAAAACAGAACAAAGTCTAGTAGCCCGTGAAAGAAGAAAATTCTCCAGTGGAACCCCGTCGAAAATAAGATAAGTAACTTTGGGAACATTTTTCCTTTATACCCAAATTTCGTTTACCACTCTCTCTCTCTCTCTCTCTCTCTCTCTCAATTTGAAGAAAGGATAAAAGTCAGAAAAGACATTTATATTCGTGGACTGTCCAATTATATGTTTTGACACTCTGAACGTGTATATATAAGTAGTAAAGGAATTTTATGTATTTTCATTTTACCATGTGGTCTATGTTGTTACTTCATGCTTTCTTTCCAGCTTCTATTCGCCTTATGTTATCTTGCTTAGAATTGTCCTATTAATTCCTAAAGTATCACACGGGAAACCGGAGTTGCCGACTACTACAAGATTAATATTATTACGACTAAGACCTATAGGCCCGTATTCTTCTGTTATCTAAGGGAAAGAAGTTTAGCGGCCTGGTGGGTGTGTGATAGTGTGAAATTTGGAACCCCTTTGCCAGCGGTGGTCAGTCTGGCCCTAAATTATTCCCTCACGTAATATGCCAGTTCTTATATGCCTGAGAGAAGAACTCTGAACAGGACTTATTCTGTAGGGGATCAAGTGCCAACCTGCCCCGTCTTCACACGTGCGAAAATAAAGTCCCGTTTTGGGATATTAAACAATTTCGCGTCACACTCGGAAAACCCCCGAAAGTTATCGATGAACCAATCACAAAAATTATGAGTAATCAACTTGACATCAAACTAGGACAATTTACGTGAGAAGAACTTGACTCAGTACTAAGAAAAATCAAAAAATAGGAAACCTGCAGGGCTTGATGAAATACCCCCAGAAGTATAGAAGACAAGGGAATTGGGTGACATACAGTATTGCTGTATATAACCAGAACACAATAGACAAATGAACAAAGGGAAGTATCCTCCTTTCCCTAAGAAGGGTGACCTCGGAATAGCCAAGAACTACAGAGGTATAACCCTTACATCCATAGCAGCCAAGGTCTACAGTTCTCTACTAAACAGCCGCATAGAACCTAAAACTGAGAAAATACTTAGGAGGAACCAAAATGGCTTTCGGAAAAATCGACCCACATCACAGATTTTGACTATCCGTCGAATTCAAAGTGTTCGCGCAAAAAAAAACTTGAAGCAGCAATATTATTCGTCAACTTCTCCAATGTATTTGACTCCATGCACAGAGGGAAGATCGAGCAAATACTTCTTGCCTACGGTCTCCTCAAAGAAACCGTCGAAGCCATAATGATGCTATATAAAAACACTAAAAGTAAAAGTCTGCTCACCGGATGGAAACACAGATTTCTTCGACATTGTAGCAGGTGTACTGCAAGGAGACACATTAGCCCCATACCTGTTTATCATCTGCCTAGAATACGTGCTTAGAACGTGTATAGATTTGATGAAAGAAAACGATTTCAAGCTGACAAAGGAAAGAAGCAGAAGATACCCCGCACAAACTATTATGGACGTGGACTACACCGATGACATAGCGCTAATAGCAAATACTCCCGCACAAGCCGAATCCCGACTACATAGTCTGGAACGAACAGCAAGTGGCATAGGCCTCCATATCCAAGCAAACAAGACAAAATACATGTGCTTTAATAAAAAAGGTGACATCTCCACACTAAAAAGTGGTTCTTTGAAACTAGTGGACAAGTTCACCAACATCGGAAGCTGCGTCTCATCAACTGAGAATGGCATCAACATGCGACAAGCAAAGGCCTGGATGGTGTTCTTTTCTTTCTGTTCTAAAACTATTCAAAGTAAAAAATGAAAAAAAAAAAACAGCTTAAATCGAAAGAGGAAAAAGTTTTTTTAAAAAAACAAATTTTAAGATATAAGAAAAAATAAAATAACAAAGAAAAAAGAAAAAAGGGAAAAAATCAAAAAATTCACAAAATCTAAAAACAAAAAATACAAGAAGGATCGAAAAAAAATGCATCCAAAGAAAAGAGAAAGGCGCCAAAAATCGAAAACGAAAGTCGCAAGAACGACAAGAAAACAAAAAGTACTATATTTGATTACTTATGAGACAGATGGGTTTATAAACCGCACATAAATTCGGGCTGGCATTGAAAAATCTACATAAACGGATTTAAACTACAAATGTCGGGTGAAGGATTTTTATATGAATTCCGGTTAGTACTATTGCGATACATTGTTACTTTAGAAAAGATTTCCACTTGTTGGTATAGAAAATGGACACGGCGACCCGATTTCAAATCCTGGACGTGACTGTTATACTCGAAGAAAAGATTTCCACTTGTTGGTATTGAAAATGGACACGGCGACCCGATTTCAAACCCTGGACGTGACTGTTATACTCGAAGAAAAGATTTCCACTTGTTGGTATTGAAAATGGACACGGCGACCCGATTTCAAATCCTGGACGTGACTGTTATACTCGAAGAAAAGATTTCCACTTGTTGGTATTGAAAATGGACACGGCGACCCGATTTCAAATCCACTTGACGGTGTAGAAACCTCGTTTACTTTTATAGAGACGAGCTGTGGAGTCACTTGTAGGTTAATCATCGTAGAAAATGGACATGCTAACCTGAGTTCAAATCCTGGACGGACTGTTAGAAAAGATATCCATCCAGTTATCTGGGTGCCTACCAAGTTTAGAGAGCCAGTTTGGACAGACTGGCTCTTTAAAATTGGTAGGCACCCGGTCTAGGAGAAGATTGTACTATTGTTTGCAAAAAAAAAAAAAAGAAAAGAATCAGTGTAATAAAACTAGGTCAAAATGAAAGATATTTCTAAAAAGAAATTGATGAGAAAATAGGAAAAAAGAATGAAATCTACGGAAAAAAAATTTTAAAGTAGGCAAAAAAAAAAATGGAAAAAGAAAATAAAAAAAAAACGGAGGAAAGTAAAATGAAAGAAGAGGAATTTTTTAAAAGGAAAGAAAGAAAAAAATAGGGAAACATGAAAAACGGATTTTAAAAAATTTTAAAAGTAGTTTAAAAATGGGAAAAAAGAATCGACAAAAAGTGAAGGAAAATCAAAAGTGGGTAAAATGTAAATGGAAGCAACAAATTTTAAAAAACACCAAAAAAAAATTAAGAAAATAAAAAAAGCAGAAAATTATCGAAAAATGGAAAATAAGTTATAGAAAAAAGACGCTGCAAATTAAAAAGCTCTTTCTTTTTGTTAAGCGAGAACTATATTTTTAAATATCATTCACCCAACAAAAACAAAGGATTATTTATATTTTCTTTTAAAGGGCAAAGTGACAAATAGTTTTTGCCATCAACTTTCATATTTTCTTTTTAATGGCTAAGTTATAAATAGTTTAAGCTATCTACTTTCATAGCCAAAGTTAAGAAAAAGACATGTAAATCATTTGTTTTTTTTTTTACAGAGTATTTTTATGTCCTAAGTAGAATTAAAAGCATTGCAATCAGTTTGATACTTGCTAAAATCCGCTTCAAAATCCGTGTTATAAATCTTTACTCCTTTTAGAAATGTTCCTCTGAAAGAACAAGTGACTATGATATATGTTAATGAAGGCGTCGCACTCTATTTGACGTATGGCTACCTGAAGTCCTTCAGGGGTCACCGGTTGAAAACTCTTCATCTGCCACCTTCTGTGTCAAGCAGCAGCGAGTAAGCACTTAAATAGCGTAGAGTGGATTAAAACTAGAACCCCGAGTGTATTAGTTGATTAGGGGAAATGTTTTTGAGACAAGCGCTTCACTTACCAATCGGTCGTTTACCCAAATTATAGCGTTAAAGTGAGGGGCTATTCGTTTTACGGCTCCACCTTCGTCTAAATATTTCATTCATCCCACCCTGACTGCGATTTGACGTGTTTAGTTTTATCTATTTGAAAAGATGTAGCCAATTTCCTGCCATTTTTTTTTAACTATTGAAGACAAGTAGCTGACCTGTTCTATCAGAAAAGGTTATAAGTTTGTCAAACAGTTCCAAACACACATTTGTTATAAAAATACTTTAATTTCTATAATTTGCTTATTTCCTTTTTCTCTCTCTTTTTTCCCCATTTTATTCGTTCACTTTTATTTGTTTGTTTGTTTGTTTGTTTTGTTTTGTTTTTGGATTTTTTTAAATATATTTTGTCTTTAATGTGCGTTTTTTTTTTCTTTATTCTCTTTATTTTTGTCATATCTTTATTGATTTTTCATTTATTTTATTTCCATTTTTCTTCCGTTCTGATTTTTCTTATTTTCTTTTTCCTTTTCGTTTATTTTTTCTTTTTCTTGCTTTATTTTTTCTACGATTTTCCTTCTCATTCTCTGTTTTTCTTCTTTCTTTTCTCTCAACTTTTTCTTTTCTTTTTGTTTCTCTTTCTTTCTTAAATTTTTTGTCGCTTCCTTCGTCTTACCCTTTTCAATTTTCTTTTGTTTTTCCTCCTCCCTTCCTTTCTTTCTTTATTTATTCATTTATCAAATTCTGTCTATACGTCTGTTTCTGCACATAACTTTTTCTTTATTTTATTTTTTCTTCTCTTTCTTTTTCTTCTCTCTCTCTCTCTCTCTCTCTCTCTCTCTCTCTCTCTCTCTCTCTCTCTCTCTCTCTCACACACACACACACACCTTTTTGCATCTTTTTTATTCATTTACTTATTTTTTCTTTCTTTCTTTCTTTGTTGCTTCTTTTTCTTTCCGTGCCTCTTCCTTTCTTTTCTCTTACCAGTTTTTTCATTTGCTTTCCGTTCTTTCTTTCTTTCTTTTTTCGTGTCTGTTCGCCTTTCACTCGTCTTTAACTTAGTTTTCTTTTTGCTTCACTTTCTTTCTTTCTTTTTCCTTTCTTTTTGCTTTGCTTTGTTTCTTTCTTTTTTTCATTTATCTTTTTCCCCTCTTTTTGCTTCGCTTTCTTCATTATTTTTTCTTCTCTTGATCTATTTTTCCTTTTCACTCACCTTTTCCTTTTGTTTCCGATCTTTTTTTTTTATTTCTTTTTTTTTTTTTTATTCATTTCTGTCTATCCACCAGTCTCTTCACTAACCCTCTTCTTCGCTTTTTTGCATCTCGTTCTTTCTTCTCTCTTTCTCTCTCTCTCTCTCTCTCTCTCTCTCTCTGTCTTTCTCTCTCTCTCACCTTTTTCCTCATTTTCTTTTTACTTTTCTCTTTTATTTCCTAATTGATCCATCAAAATTACTGTAATTGTATTTTACCCTTTTGTTGGTTGCTCTTCTTCCTTGATTCTTGCCTGGCGCTCACATCAAGCAACGACCAACAACCAATTGGGCTAATGGTAAAACCCCTTGTGGTCACGTGGCCCACAGGGATTGCAATGTGGAGATGTCAGTAAAAGATTGAGGAGACCGGATGAACTTTGACCTGCCGACACCGTCAAGCATTAACCTTTCGGCTGCGTAATAGAGTCACGTGAGCAAAACCAGTCATCCTGGGCCATTGCTTCCTGCCAGAAGATGATGTAAAATGGGAGTTAACCACGAAACTGAAAGAGGAAACATGAATAATAATAATAATAATAATAATAATAATCTGGGGAATTTTGCTGTTCCAGCGGACCATTGGGTGAAAATAAAAGAAAGCGAAAAGATACACAAATACCTGGATATTGCCCGAGAGCTGAAAAAGCTGTGAAACATGATAGTGACTGTGATACCAATTATAGTTAGCACTCTAGGAATAGTCACCAAGGGTTCGGAAAAATATCTGAAGGAATTGGAAATCAAAGGAAGAATCGTGACCATACAGACCACAGCAATGTTGGGATCGGCTAGAATACTCAGAAGAGTCCTGGAGATCTGAGGAGACTTGCTGCTACTCAGACTGAATTGGTAATTTTTCACTGCCGTCTAAGAGACAGCAGGTTTCCTCAGATCTTCAGGCCTCTTCTAAGAATCCTAAATGATTTTAACAGTACTGTGGTTTCGATTCTTCCTTTGATCTCCACTTTACTTAGTCTTTTTTCCAGGATCTTTGGGACTATTCCAAGAGCTCCAACTACAATTGGCATCACCGTCACCTTCCTGTCCCATCTCTTTTTCAGCTCTCTGATATTTTTCAAGTTCCAGGTATTTTTCGAGTTTTTCGCTTCTTTTTCTCCTTTTTTTTTTTTTTTTGTTCTGCTGGAACGTCAAAATTCCCCAAATAAGTTATTTTCTTCTTCTTCTTAAGAAGACGTCCGGATTTGGTAAACCATTTCAAAGTCCAAGAGAATCTTATACGTATTGTGTAGAACATAATAATTTTTAGTAGATACAACATATTTTAATTTCACTTCATCATATACTTTTAAATCTTATTTTAATATATACTAATTTCATATTAGTGCAACATATTATATATTAAGATTTTAGGGCACATCTGATGGTGTAACGGTTAGCAAGCTAGACTAGCAAACCTACACTAGTGAGTTCGAGTCTCATTGGGCGCCTCATTCATTCGGCCTTGTGCCACATCGAAGCAAAGAGCTTTGTAAATTACAATATATTAAGATTTTATGATATTATATTTAGAAACATAATAGTGGCAGACATTTTGGTTTTTGAAGCAGGAGTGGCAGTACCGCCATGAGCTACCGAAACTGTGTTATCACCCTGGTTGGTGGCTGATGAGGCTAGAGTATCGCACGTGCTTTCACACGTTGTATGAGGAAAAAAAATCATCATATACTTTTAAATCTTATTTTAATATATACTAATTTCATGTGAGTACAATATATTATATATTAAAATTTTTCGATATGTTTAGGAAATATAAAATATGTTATAATTTGTAATAACGTTATATGTTTACAGCTTAGATTATATAAAGAAATATATCTTAATGTGTGTTAGTTTTATATGCAGAAATGAGTATTATATAATTTATAAATACTGCATGCTTACAATATAAGCTGTGTAATATATAATGTTATATGCATACATCATATAATACATAAATTGATATACAATCATGCTATATGCATACAACTTATATCATATTATAGAATATGATAACGTAACATATAAAATTGCTATAAGCTTAAAACATATAATATAAGAATATAGTTATGTTATATGCTTACTAGATGTAAGATATCACCCAGCATGTAATAATGTTATATGCTGATAGCTTATTATATCTGATGTGATATACAATGTCATTATATACTTACAGCATGTAATAATCGATTATTCAAGCGTTATATACTTACATTGTATGTTATATGATTATATACAATACGGCTATATACTTAAAGATAATAGTATAATAATGTATAATACTTTATCCGCTTACAATATATAACATAGAATATTATAATAATACTGAATGTTTCCAGCTTGTACATATATAATATATAATACACATTACTGGAAATATATAATTTATGATATATACTACAGCAAATATTATACACACATACACACATACACACACACACACACACACACACACAGAGTTTTAGGGTTACAATTGCGCAGTATTTCTTTCGTTACCCTGAGTTTCACGCATAACATGATTATCATACATACTCACGTATATTCGTACTTTTAAATGAATAGCTCCACAAAGGATTTATTTTTAAATTATTTATTTCTTTTTTACACGTGTTTCTTGCGTTTACGCAGTCTCCAGGAGGTGAAATGGTTTATTTTTGTCTCCCCTTTGATTTATATAGTGTCAATTGTTTTCATAAGCTTATGTTTTTTTTTTAATTCCAGGATTTATATCTGCGAATTTTCAGTTCGGGTTAATTGTTCGTGACAATTTTTTGTCTCTGCAGATGTTGTTTCTTTTCTTTCTTTTTATAAGAGTGTATTCTATGTGTGTTTGTGAATTTGCGTGGGCGCTCGTATTCATGTATGTGTATATACTTTCGGGGTTTTGGGGGGTTTTATTTTATTACTCTTCTTCCCCCACAATAGTTAATGTGCCATAAAGTTTAGCAAACTACTATTTTTCCTCCCTGACTGATTGTGTGTGCGTGTGCGTCGGGTTTTTTTTCTTTTATCAATCTTTTCCTCTCAATAATCTATGATAGTTGATATGTCATAAAATTCAATTGTGTGCCATAATATATGTTTATATGTATGTGTGTGTGTGTGCGCGCGCGCATACATACATACATACATACATACATAAGATAACGTTAAATACGTAAAGCATATACTATATGATATACTACATAATGATGTTATGTAATAACAGCACATGATATAAATAGAGTAATATATAATATTATGTACGAACACATAAGAAAATTTGGAAATTACATTGACGTACTTCATATTACAAAAACTTGCCAAACTGTTTTTGCAGATTGTCTTTTCCTTTTGAATTCTTGCCCAGTCGGATGAGGGGGGGTGTAGAATACAACGACTGCACCTCTGCTGAGAGGTAAGACCCTTCCCCCTCCAGTGAAAGTCCAGGATATGACACTAAACAACCTGATGGTGAGGTTCCAGTGATGCTGGAGCTTTGGGGAATGTGAAGCACCCCTTCATTGCCATTGCTCCCAGGTCCACTCTTGCCCGGAATGGTAGCACCTAATAGGGCCCTATCTATGGGTTAAATAGAACTAACTGCATATTTATGCTAAACTAAATTGTTTGAATTAGACCTATTCGACTAAACTGAATAACTTGAAAAAGAAATGTTTTTGACAATTAAACTGTATTTACATTTAAACTGCATGCTTATGCTAAACTGAATTGTTTGAAATGGAACTGTTTTTGACATTGAAACTGTACTTACACTAAACTGAATTGTTTAATTTAGAACTGTTTTTGATATTTAACTATGTGTTAACAAAATCTTTACTTATACTAATCTGAATTAGCTAAATTAGAACTGTTTGAATAAACTGAATAACTTAAAATAGAAATGTTTTTGACATATAAACTGTGCAATCATAATAAACTGATTTTTTTTAAAATAGAACTAACAATTTGCATAAAAATGGATTTGGCGTTAAATAACCTACTAAGGTTGATATGTCATAAAACCCAACCAACCAACCTTTTGAATTCCTTTCATCACAAACATATTATGCTATATTTGATTATGTCATATGCATACAACCTATAATATGGGATCTTATATATGATATCCTTATAAATTTCAGAATGTAATATATATAATACGTAGTAATGTTATAAAGAAAAATTGATAACAAGGTAATCCAAGTCGAAGGAGAGAATTATTGAGAAACAAAGTCGACACTATAACGTTTCGGTTCTGCTGAACCATCACCAGGACTATAAGGGGTTGTGTTAACGATGGATATGTAAAAAGTGTAAAAATATATAAAAACTTTGAAAAATTTGTATAACAAGAAAAAGATGGCTGTTTATGACAAGAAAAATTGGCCGTTTGATCAATGAATCAGCGTTTGTTGCTTTAAACTACATTACCTGACCTATTAGGAACATTGTGCAGAATCCACGTTCCGTTCGTTCATCGAGAAAGATTTCGAATCATTCATTGTTTTCGACGAAGTTCAAATCCTATAAATCTGGGGAGGCGGGTAATCTTAATGTATATGCCTCGGAAAATCCTAAAATACGAATATAAACCTCAAGGCACAGACTTATGTAATTCAGAAAAATGTTGGGATGGACGAGGAACGCTGGACATACTGGTAGGTATGATTTTTTCCTGTATATTGTTGGTTAGAAAAGTCTTGCTGTTTTTGAGTAGGTTTTTGCATCTGCAAACCATCTTGATGTCATCGATATAGAATAGTATATATAGTATATAGATATATAGAATAGCAGTGATACGATGTAACCCACAGGTGGATGACAAGGGAGTATTAGTTTGAAAGTAAAAATAAGAGAACAACTAGAGTTCAAACTCTCTTACTTGGAGGTCGAAGTTCAGCACTTTAGCTATTACGATACGAAGACCTTTCCTCTGCCTGTATATCATGTAATAATGAAGTACCCTTATAGCTTCTAATATATAATGTATGAATATGATATGTTCCATATACTATGAAATACATAATATAATGCATAAATATTTTACCTGCTTAAAGTACATGATGTGTAATATATTATAGCCAATAATATATAATATAATGTTATAAGCTTCAGCATATAATATTATATATGTATAATATACATAACATTATATATATTATACTATATACAAAAATTAAATATGTATAATATATGCTTAAGTTTATATATATATATATATATATATATATATATATATATATATATATATATATACTAAAATGTATAGTCATGTTTTCTGCTGAAAGTATATGATAAATGTCATATATCAAATTTTGAAATATAATATATAATATATATCCTATTTTATATGCTTACAGCAAACAGTATACAAACAGTAGTCTTGCAGCATGTGATGTATGGAATAATAAATGATAATGTTCTATGTTTACTAAATATAACATTTATTATAAATGTTCAGAATGTTATATACTTACAGCAATATCATCTTCATCAAGTCGAACGGATAGCACGAACAAGCCTGACTTTTTCTCACCATCCGTTCCTATCGACCCTCGCTTTTTGTAGGTCCTCTTAACTGCATCCAGTTCATTTAGAATACAAAAATCGCACTATCAACGCAACATTGCCCGTGGTGTAATGGTTATCGTTGCAGGATGTGGACACGACGACACGAGTTCAAATCCTGGACGAGACTGATTGCATTTCACATAGCACTAATACCCTTGGGAAAGGTATGAATCCAAATATTCTCCCTCCAGCTATGGGTAAATAGTAGGACAGACTAGGTTCTTCAGCCTTGGTGAGGCGACTAGTCTAGGAGAAGGAAAACTCTGAATTAAAACCTGATAATGGAGGTGTAATTGTTATCGCCGTAGGAAATGAACACGGCGACACGAGTTCAAATCCTGGACGAGACTGATTGCATTTCACATAGTACTAATACCCTTGGGAAAGGTATGAATCCAATTATTCTCCCTCCAGCTATGGGTAAATAGTAGGACAGACTAGGTTCTTCAGCCTTGGTTAGGCAACTAGTCTAGGAGAAGGAAAACTCTGAATTAAAACCTGTTAAATTCCGCTTAAAAATTGACCTTGTGTCATATCCTGCCCGAGCGGAGGGGTTGGTAAATAGGATCTACGCAACATTGCCGAGGTCTTGTGTATGACCGGTCTCACTTTTGCGGGGAGCTGATCACAGAAGAAAGGAGCATATTCCGTCAACGATACTTTTTAGGTTTTGAATACAGATTTTTATTAACTTCTCCAAAACCCGTTACCCTACCAAGACTAGAGAACCCCGACTAACCTACTATTTACCTATACTTGGGGGTGGGGAGAAGAGAAGAGTCCATGCTTTTCCCAAGGGTAATGACACGAAGGAAAACACGAATATCCCCCAAAAGAACTAGAACTTACTTCGCCAAGTCAACTTCCTTCAACGCCAACCGTTACGTCATGTGCAGCTCCTATTCACCCCCTCTCTCTCTCTCTCTCTCTCTCTCTCTCTCTCTCTCTCTCTCTTTCCCTTCTCCTCTTCATCACTCTTTTTCTCACTCCTACTCACTCTCCCTCTTTACCTCTTTCTCTGCATATATATATATATATATATATATATGGATACATAACATTGCACTAAAGGGCTACCTTTAGGATCTTTTTTTATGAATTGACGCTTCATATATTGTGGACAATGTATAACTAATTACTTGTGGTTTTAGTTGCTAATTTTTCAATAAAAGCGATGCTTACACCCATATATATATATATATATATATATATATATATATATATATATTATTTGTAACATTGTGTTTACATTGTTATGGGCATCATTAATGTTAGGTATGAAATCCGGACATACGTATAACTAATCTTGCAAATATTTCTACGACTACGACTATTACTACTACTACTATTACTACAAATAATACTTACAATTCTGAACATGACGTTTGTATGTTATAATGTATGTGTATGTGCACACGTGTGCATATGTGTGTATGTATATACCCCCTTCTGCATATCAATCGCATATAATTGAATACGTTCTGCCTACCGCGTCAACCGGAGCTACACTTCGCTTCCAGTGAATGACGACTAATTTGCATCAATATTTATTTCCAGTTAAAATGAAATTCAATCAGAAGCCATACAATTTTCGCTGAATAAGCATTCTTTGCTGAGGCCTGATCAGCAGCCTCCCTGATTATTACGAAGACGTTTTTATTACGGGGTGGGGACAGAACTTTGTTCAACACCGGCAACGATGTGGCCAGGTACATTCGCCTTCCTTTTTAATATCTTCCACTGTTCTCTCTTTCTCTCTTTCTATCTCTCTCTCTCTCTCTCTCTCTCTCTCTCTCTTCCCAGTACATTAAATTTTCAATAAGTGACCGTAACAAGAGGAATGGTTTGGGAACTTTATATATCTATATACATTAATAAAAAAGAAAATATATTTTGCCTGACAAGAGATCGAGACTATTTTTAAAGTAAAGTATATGTGACTTCGTTCTTTGTGGCATTCGTGACGTAGTTACTTCTGTAGCCTTATTTTTAAAAATATTTTTATTTTTCTATGTCCTTTCCAGACTCGTTGTGCGTGCATTTAACTAACTCTTGGGTGCAATTTGACCACATTATTATATCTACTCTGAGTGAGTAGTGGTATTCTAAAACTGAGCTTGTTTTTACTGGCTCTTTCGAAATTTGAAATGAATTAATTAATAATGTATTACTCGAGGTTACCGTTTGCATACATATATTTCCATATTAGCATGAATAGAAATTTCAAGTGAAACAAGGCATCGAAAAATACACGCCTCGAGCACAGAAGCATAATCAGTTCTTATTATTTCAAAATCGATGTATGAAACAAATTCTTGATATTTAGCCAACTCTGCTTGTAGATTTTTCAAATTAATTTAACATGGTTGAAATTACACCAAAAATACTCGATAGAATATGTTGAATTGGTTGCAGACGCAGACTGGTGATTTTAAAATATAAAATAACTTCTCTACAACAGAATTAATTACTTGAGCATTGTTTGATCATATTTTTTCCTACACATCACCATCTTGTTTATTTTTTTGCTTTCTTTTTTTGTTGTTGCTTTTTTTACTTCGAACATTTTCTCTTATCGTAAAATATAAATTCTAAAATTACTGAGCAAAATTGAACTTAATTACAATATTCTACTAATATTCTAGTCCTATTTTATTGAGATAAAAAAAATTATTTTTATATTTTCAAACAACGTCTGGCATTTTTTTGTGTTCCGTAATAGCCCAGTCTAAAATTATCTTACTAAACAAAATACAACTCGGCTTCGTTTTTCGTTTCTTCTGTATCGCGAAATTTGTTTTCCGATGAGCAATCTTGCTATAATTACTGAGAATATTACGATGATCATCATCATTGTCTATAATATCATCATCATTAGCATCAAATAATGATAATAATAATGAAAATAATAATAATAAATTCCTGTTTCGATATGATTAGTCCTTATGACATTATTTTATGCTGCTGTTAATAGAAATTTAATTTTTCTCTTCACGTTTCCTACACAAAAGAATCAAATTTATGTAGTGACAGATATGATAAGTGAATGTAACAAACTGACACAAAAGAATAAAAGAGTAGGTATGACTTGGTGCGAAAGGTGATCCACTAGGAATTATGCAAGGGGTCAAAGCTTGACCATGCCGACAAATGGTACACACACAAACCAGAATCTGTCCTAGAAAATGAGACGTATAAAATTCTCTGAGACATAGAGATACAAATGGATCACTCAATCGCGGCCAGAAGACTTGACCTAGTTTTAATTAATAAGATGAAAAGAATTTGACACTTCTTTGTGGATTTCGCCGTTCCAGCAGACAATAGATTAAAAACAAAAGAAAGCTTAACGATAGACAAATATCTGGATCTTGCCTGAGGGCTGAAAAAGATGTGAAGGTGATACAAATTGAGTTGGATCCTTGGAACAGTCCCCAAGAACCGGGAAAAGAAATTGATGGAAATAGAGATCAGTGAAAGAATCGAGACTATCCAAACCACAGGGCTGTTAAAATCAACTAGAATACTGAGAAGAGTCCTGGAGACCTGATAAGACGTCGTTACTAAATCTTCAGTGGAAAACCATCCGTTACAACGGGTGTGAAAAATACGCGAGGAATAAAATAATAATATTAACAATCAATTTAAAAATGGCTATTAAAATCATCATCATTGTCTATAGTATTATCATTATCATCCTTAGCAACAAATACCATCATCATCGTCAATAAAAATATATTGTCGTTGAAATCATCAATAACAACAACTTTATAATTACTTAAGGTGTTTTACGACATGTCAACCCCTGTTGGTTATTTAATTCTATATCCTGTTTTTATATATACGATTTGTAAGTGAATATTTTGTCGGTATTTTTTTTTTCAATGAGTTGTTAGAGCTCATTTGTTTGCACACAGTTAAATGGTTTCAAGTATTGCTACTTAACACAAATAATTCTATTTAATATTAATCATTTGTTTGTAAACAGTGAAATGGTTTCAAGAATTGCTATTTAACACAAATAATTCTATTTAATATTAATCATTTTTTGTAAACAGTGAAATGGTTTCAAGTATTGCTATTTAACACAAATAATTCTTTTAATATTAATCATTTGTTTGTAAACAGTGAAATGGTTTCAAGTATTGCTATTTAACATTAGTAATTCTAAAATATCGGTTGCTGTGAGATCACCAAAGTAACAGTTACAGGATTTGACATTAAGTAACACACAATGGAATATAAATAATTGGCACACACTTGAATGGTTTCAAATAACTAATGATAATAATCCTTAGTAAAGGATTGAAAAGTTCTATTTGATTCTTAAATTGGACTTAAAACAGGTACTACCAATTTGGGCCAGAGTGGAACTGGGAGTAATGGCAATGATGAAGTACTCTATATTCCCCAAAACTCCAGAAATAAAACCTTACCATCAGATGCAGTTTAGTTTCATGCCTGGGTCACTATAATCATTTAAGATAGGCAATCATAAATAAATAATTGGTAAATAACTTGTTAGATATTGTCGGCATTTACCCAACTTAGGTTACTTTGGTACATGTCCAGAAGTATAGGGCAGCCAATGAGAATAGAACTCACTGTCAGCTGTCTACTAGACTTGCTCGTTAACCATTTCCCTACACGAGACACCTCACCAGTTACAGTAGTTGTTGCTACTTACTAAATATCATCGGAGTGTCCTCGTTGTGTAATGGTTAAAGCGATGGACTGCGGCATCGTAGTAAGTGAGTTGGTACTCCAGTCGCACTATTACGTTCACTTTCAGGCAAAATACCCTTAGGAAAGGTATGGAACCCCTTATCCTCCCAGCTATGGGGTAAATAGCACCACTACTGTTCTTCTAGGAGAATAGTTTTGGTATTAGATAACCTACAAAGAGTTGATATGCCATTAAACAAAGAAACTAAACCCAACCAATCCTAAACATCATCCTTAGCAACAAATACGATCATCATCGTCAATAAAAACATTGTTATTAAAATCTTCATCAATAACAACAACTTTATCGCTTTTTAGATTTGGTTGTGTTTTATCGCGTATCAATCCTTGTATGTTACTTAATGCCAAATCTTGTTTTTATATGCACGATTTGTAAGCGAATTTATCGGCTTAGTTTAGCAGACAGGCGTTGAGTTGCTTACAGTAGCTGTTGTTCCTAAACAGCTTTACTGTTGGTACTTATGTTAAACTGAACTGCTTGTAATAGAACTGTTTTGACATTGAAACTGCGTACATATGCTGAACTGAATTTTTTCAAATAGAGCTGTTTTTGACATTGACACTGTACTTATGCTAAACTGAATTGCTTGAAATAGAACTGTTATGACTTTGAAACTGTACTTATGCTAAACTGAATTGTTTGAAATAGAACTGTTTTGACATAACTGTGTGTGGACAAAAACTATTCTTATACCAAACTGAATAGTTGGAATTTGAATTGTTTGAATTAGAACTGTTTGACTAAACTGAATTGCTTGAAATAGAAGTGTTTTAAACAATTAAACTGTGTACTCATGCTAAACTGAATTGTTTGAAATAGAACTGATTATTTGCATGAAAATGGATTTGGCGTTAAATAACCTACAAAGGTTGATATACCATAAAACTCAAACAACCAACCATCCAACCTTTACTGTTGCTTAACTTTGGTGACCTTACGGGAACCGATACTTTCAGTGTGATTTACCCGTAAGTCGCTGATTATAATTGTTGTTTATTAAGTTTAGGGTTGTTGGCGTTCGTGCTGGTGTGTTAATAAGTAAAATTAGCTTCCAGTGGCCAGTAACACTCCACCACACACACACTTGTCTACAAGAGATAAGGTCAGGTTTATTGCTGATACCTGAAGCGTCCCTTATAGTGATGGGCATAAACTATTTTTGGCAAACTCCTTTTTTTATTAGGGAGTAGTTTCGTTTACTTGGTTAACGGCACATCAAGTCCTTACGGGTTATTTGATGCTGAAATGTGATTCATGTCCAAATGTTTAATTAAATGCATCACTATATTTTCAAAGTTCACAGCATTTTTTTTCTTTTAATTGCACTTTTCTTGTTTATCTATAATCATTTGTTTATTTGGCATAATTTGTTCAGAATACAAATAATTTGCTTGCAGTTGGATGGTTTAAAGTGTTCTTACGGAATATTTTATACACAATTTTACTGTTTCAAGTAACTATTCCTATTCGTTTATACATTGTTATATGATTCCAAGTATTATTATCAAACACCAATAATTTGCAAGCAATTATATAGTTGCAAGAAACTAATAATGATAATACTTAGTAAATTGTTATCGCTGCAAGTAATTCTTTTTAAAACAAATAATTTACACCCAACTGTTTAGTTCTAAAGTATTCCAATCTAAAACGCACATACACACCAGCATCTATACACACACACACACACACACACACCAGCACACACTCACGTGATTGAGTTGCTTTATTTTTCACCTAATTAAATTAAGATCACTATTGTCGGATTTTATTAGCCAAGTCAATGTAAATTCAATGAAATCGATAATAAAGCACCGATTTTGGAAACATTTTCAGAATATTCTGGGTGCTTCAGAGGAATTGATATCATTTGAGATGTACGGATTGTTTCCGAAAAATTGATACCATTTCAAAATCTCATAAGTTGACCAATTCTCATTCAAATCATCTCAAATGTTAAAACAACGCAAAACTCTTTTTTTTTTCTTTTTTTCCGGTGAATGACATTTCTACACCTGAAAAGAAAAAAAAACAGAAAACCTTAAACTTATAATTTTGAGTGCTTTTAAAATTTGTCAGCATTTGAATAAGGATTAATCAAGTTATTAAAGTACGAGACGTTATCAATTTTTTTTCGAAACACCCAGTACAATTCAAATTATATCAATTGTTTTTAAACACTCTGTATATGAGGAATATATCATGTGCGTTTACAATATTAATCCCTGTTAATTAGTTTGGGGACGATAAGTTATATTATACATGCAAAATACAACAGAAGTTTATAAATAGATAAATTCAAAAAATAAAAGCTGGAAACATACATTTGATTAATACAATAACCGTTGTACTAAAAAGGAAGCGTTCGTGGTGCAATGGTTACAGTCACATGAAATGGAGACGATGACTCGACTTCAAGTTCTGGACAAGCCTGCTTGCATTTGATATCAGTAAATTTGCCGGCAGTAGTCGAGAGCGACCCGAAGGCTCCCTTTTCAATAGCTACTACACCGAGGTGTTGGGAAGGTCACTACTCCGTTCTCTGGACTGCTCCACTTACCCTTGACCGTACCTTTTAATGCTGAGGGTTAAACAAGGAAGCATTGAGTACCATTTTTTAAGTCTTTAATATAACTCAACCTAGGAGTGAACCCTAGTCTCCTGGACCATTGGCGAACAGTCTATCCACTCTACCAATAGGCCGGCATTTCACACAGCGCTGATATAATACTTGGAAAGAGATTAATTAGATTCATACCCTTCTAAAGAGTTAGGAAAGGTATGAATCTATCTGTACCCTCCCCAGCAGACAGGGGTCTTTAATCATGGTATAGCAACCAGTTTAGAGGGAAAACTCTAAATTCAAACCAGTTAAACTCCATTCAAAATTGACTTTGTAATGCTTTATTCTCTTGTCGAAGGGTTGGTATATATAAACTAGAGTAGATTATTATTTTACATATTCTTATGGACCCTGTCTTGAAAGGGAGATGAATAGCAAGAGAGAGTCGAGAAAATCCCTACTCGCAACACGACATGATGATGATATATTATTATGGACTCTCTCTTGAAAGAGAGACGAATAGCAAGAGAGAGTCGAGAAAATCCCTACTCGCAACACGACATGATGATGATATATTCTTATGGACTCTCTCTTGAAAGAGAGATGAATAGCAAGAGAGAGTCGAGAAAATCCCTACTCGCAACACGACATGATGATGATATATTATTATGGACTCTCTCTTGAAAGAGAGACGAATAGCAAGAGAGAGTCGAGAAAATCCCTACTCGCAACACGACATGATGATGATATATTATTATGGACTCTCTCTTGAAAGAGAGACGAATAGCAAGAGAGAGTCGAGAAAATCCCTACTCGCAACACGACATGATGATGATATATTATTATGGACTCTCTCTTGAAAGAGAGACGAATAGCAAGAGAGAGTCGAGAAAATCCCTACTCGCAACACGACATGATGATGATATATTATTATGGACTCTCTCTTGAAAGAGAGACGAATAGCAAGAGAGAGTCGAGAAAATCCCTACTCGCAACACGACATGATGATGATATATTATTATGGACTCTCTCTTGAAAGAGAGACGAATAGCAAGAGAGAGTCGAGAAAATCCCTACTCGCAACACGACATGATGATGATATATTATTATGGACTCTCTCTTGAAAGAGAGACGAATAGCAAGAGAGAGTCGAGAAAATCCCTACTCGCAACACGACATGATGATGATATATTATTATGGACTCTCTCTTGAAAGAGAGACGAATAGCAAGAGAGAGTCGAGAAAATCCCTACTCGCAACACGACATGATGATGATATATTATTATGGACTCTCTCTTGAAAGAGAGACGAATAGCAAGAGAGAGTCGAGAAAATCCCTACTCGCAACACGACATGATGATGATATATTGTTATGGACTCTCTCTTGAAAGAGAGACGAATAGCAAGAGAGAGTCGAGAAAATCCCTACTCGCAACACGACATGATGATGATATATTATTATGGACTCTCTCTTGAAAGAGAGACGAATAGCAAGAGAGAGTCGAGAAAATCCCTACTCGCAACATGACATGATGATGATATATTATTATGGACTCTCTCTTGAAAAAGAGACGAATAGCTAGAGTTTTATTTCCCGCTAACTCCATGGGGAAAAATATGTATTTTGGTTAAATGGGGATCCCTAAGGCCTTGTGAGGGCGACCGGTCTCAGAGAAGGAAAAACTTTGAATTCGAAACCTATGGAGTGTTGTTGGGCCCCATTATTATTTGATCATTAAAAAATCTCTGGCTGGTTCTACTGAAGCTTTCAGCGCTACAAACAAATCCCCGGTGTATTTATTTATCCGACCACGGAAAGGATGTGACACAAGTTCAATTTTCAAACGGATTATAACCGACTTAAAAAGTGTCTACTCGTATCTAGAGGAGGGAGAACAGACGGGTTTATGCCTCTCTAAAAGGCATTAGCGCAAAGGGAAACACAGACAGTCTCGTCACGTATTTTAACTCGGGTCGCCGATTCTATTTCCTACGATCATAACCGTTATCCTAAGCACGGCTATGGGTGTCATTTAGTGGTCACCCATCTATGTACTGAGAAGGACCATTCACAGCTTAACTTCGGAAACTTTACTGTTGTTATTTATTCAAATTGCTAACAGTACCTACTGTTTTTAAGTGGTCACTCATTCTCAGAACTGAACCATCTCATCATTGCTTAACCTCGGTGAGTTGGTGGTGAGCGTGACTTGACCATAACTCACTATTCAACTTTTTATTGTAATTTAAAGAAAGAAATAATTGAAGCAAAGAAGTCAAAAGCCAAAAGCAAAACAGTTTCGTCTTGTGAAATTATGTTTGTTTGTTTGTTTGTTTTCATTTTTATTTATTATTTTATTCATTTATTTTCCAAAGTGTGAGTTTAGGTACAGGCGCTCATCTATTTGTGGGTTACAAGAATGAATAGGCTTTTTGTGGGGGTGCCGATGGAATGTAGAAATTAATTAAAACAATAAACCAAAAACTGCAGAAAACAGGAAATCATAAGAGAAAAGGAAATATGTTTTGTTTTTGTTTTGTTTTGTTTTGTTTTTTAGCAAAAAAGATTTGTGGCAACAAAAGAACAAGAGAAATTATGTGATAAACACGAAAAAAAAAAAGTATGAGCAATGAGATAGTACGAGGAAGAGAATAAAAGAAAAAAGAAAGTGGGTATAAAATGAAATTAAAAAAAAAAAGAATGAAAATTTCAAAGAAATAAAAAAAAAAAACAATAAAAAAAAAAAATGAAATGAAAACAGCAAAAGCAATAAAAAAAATCATATTTAACAATTTCTTTCGTCGCAAAAGATGGCGGCTCCGAGCATTGGAAAATAAATTAATTTTCGTGTCGTCTGCTTAACAAGGAAATAAATGTAAAATATCAACGCATCACATGCTCCACTAATCTTAGGTTTGCCTTCAAATTTATAAAACAACAAAAAAAAACTGTAAACTCTTATATGGATGACATAGGCAGCATTAGCCGAAGATATGTCGTAGTTGACGTCTTCATTTGCAGGTGGTGAAAGTCAAAAAAGGAGACATGTTAAAAAACAAAATCAAAAACCAAAACAAGAGCAAAAATCCATGAAACATAGAAGAGGGGTTGGAGAGTGAGTAGAAAAGATGTAATTAAAGTTTGGGGTCGGAATAACAAAAAGGATGACATTGACATTACACGTTGATCTTCGTGTTGTCCGCGTGTTTCTACGTTTAATCTTTATTTTCACAACCATTCATTCACAGTTGTCTTCACATTTGCTAGCCGTCTTGTAGACTTTGAAGATGAATTTTATAAGGTGATTGTTTCTTCTTCTTCTTCTTCTTCTTCTTCTTCTTCTTCTTCTTCTTCTTCTTCTTCTTCTTCTTTCACTTGTACTATCGATCGCAGTTTATTTATCTATCACAATCTGTTTATCTCTCTCTCTCTCTCTCTCTCCCTCTGTCTATCTATCTATATATATATATTTATATATGATAAAAACCTGAAACCCAAATAACTTGTGGACCTATTCATTTTAAAGTATTTACTTTTCTCTCGTTGATCAAAGAAAAGGGAAAAAAAACTTTATTTATATATATATATATATATATATATATATATATATATATATATATATATATATATTACAACAGTATTGGTTGTCACTAAATCACTTTGTGGGTATGTGTCGAACCAAGTGCAATATAATATGGAGAGTGCTCATTATCTAGGATATTATATTATAATATATATATAAATATATATATATTCATTTACTATTATTGTATATATATATATATATATATATATATATATATATATATATATATATGATTCAAATCTTGGACGAGGTGTTTGTATTTCCCATATTGTTAATACCCTTGGGAAAGATATACATCCAGCTTTTCTTCTTCCGGCTATGAATAAATTGTAAGGTAAACTGGGCCCAATAACCTTGGTATGGTAACTGATCTAGGAGAAAGAAAACTTTAAATTCAAACTAGTTAAACTCTACTTAAAAAGCTGATCTTGTGTCACATACTGGTCGTGCGAAGGGGTTGATATATAATGCAAAGCTCTTCGAATGAATTGAGCACTCTGGTATCTGGTAAGCAAAAATGTAAACAAACGAAAGCTACTACATAATGCCTTACAATTCCCAAGCTGACATGGTTCGCATGTGGGTTGAGCGGTATGATACAACGTCTAATGTAAAGTTGGGCGGGTTTCGATCCCAGCTTCAGGTGTCCTACGTGTCTAGCCACACTTGTGATACAACGAAACAGTCTGTCTGTGGATGAGAATATATATATCGTAATTTGTTCATATCTATTAATCTATCACAGTCTCTACAAATCTATCAATTTGGGTGTCACAATCTGTTCATAGATTGATTGATTGATTAATAGTTTGTGTGTGTGTGCACATACGCGTAAAAATTTCTTTATATGCATATATCTCTGCCTGTTCATATGAATGCATCCAAAAATATATTCTTTCTAAATCAAATATATATATATATGTGTGTGTGTGTGTGTGTGTGTGAGAGAGAGAGAGAGAGAGAGAGAGAGAGAGAGAGTCTTGCGTGATAATTCTAATATTTTCATTATCTTTTTACTCACACAAAAATGTGTCAATGCTAAAAAATAGAAAGCACTTCATGTCTTTTGTGTCAAAAATCATATTCTGATCACTTATCATTTGATTTGTTCTTCGAAGTGGATAAAATGTTTGTCAGGGTCGGGTGGAGCTGGTGTTTGTCCTTTCCTTGATTGAAGTTTGCTTATTTTTTCTATTCCTTTTTTTATTCATCTTAGTTTATTTTCAGTCTCAGTTGACGGAAAAGTACTGTCAAAAATTAGTTGTTTTTTTTTTATTCCAACCAAATAATGGAGCGTAATCCTGCCATCACTTACACAGAACAGACAGAAAAAGCAGAACTATGGATAAATAGTAGGACAGACTGTGCTATCTAACCTTGGTCTATGGGAACCGGTCTAGAAGGAAAACCAGTTGCGCCCATTTAAAAATTAACTTTGTGTCGCATTCTGTTGGTGTTGGGTAAACATGCGAAAAGAATATTTATTACAAAATAATGCCGAAATCTTAGAACCAAATTGGTGGAGTAAGGAGTCTGTTTGAGAGTTTAGGGCATAGTTTCAATTGGGTTGGCACAAAAAGAAATCTTTCTGAAAATATTCTAGCCAATTTACGATTGCCTTTATCAAGTTAAACCCACCATCAAATCATTAAAGAAGGTGCGACAACAAATGGGTGATTGTCACCTCGGAAAGGAAAAACAGTTATGCCATCCGGTTCTTAGCCGTCCATTATTGGATACAATTTGGAGGAGTGGAGAAGTGTCCGTAGTGAAGTGGCTAACGTGTTTGACTGTGAAATATTTGTTAGCGAGTTCGAACACCAGTCGCACTATTGCATTCACTTCTGGACTAACATTCTTGGAAAAAGTATGAATTCTCTCTCACAAACACCCAGCTATGGGTTAAAAATACCCCCACCGTAGATCTACAGGTTAGATTTTGTTAGGTTATTTGTTTTAAAGGCATATCAACCCTTGATGGTTATTCAAAGGCCCTCCTGTTTACACACACACAATCATACAGAAACATGTGTGTGTGTGTGTGTGTGTGTTGTAACTGAATAGTTTCTAGCACCTTTAAGATAAATCAGGGTTGGTTACTGGTTTGTCACAAGAGCAATTTAAAGAATGAGGTCGAGAAAATCATATAGGCGCAAGAGCTTCACACGACCAGCCAATTGATCAGATCGGGCCAATCCCACGGCTCGTTTGGACCTGTCATAGGGCCTAAGTGGAATGTTACAAGTCACGTTACAACTTCGTTTCCCGAGCCACGGAGTACTCTCTTACCCCTGGATCCCATCCTCAAGCATTACCGGTTGCCACCTATGGTAAACACTTGACGGATTCTTCTATAGCGACTGCTTTGGCATTAAATGACCCACAAAGGTTGATATGCCATTATACAAAGAAGCTGAAATTGAAACCGATTAACTTGGAAGCAGGAAATTTCGTTAACGCAGTACCAGCTGAATTATCACATTGACACCATTGAAAACCAGAGTTCAGATGAAATATAACTGATTTTTAATCCTTTTTATTATTATTTTTTTTTTAAATTATTCATATATTATTGTAGATGTCATCTTAAGTTTAGCTTAGTATGATACAATAGGGGAGCACTCAGTGAAGAAGGTATACTGGCCTTTTAATTCAGGGTTATGTGAAGCAATAAGAAAGTTTGATAAAAACCAAACAGACATGAAGATTTATCAATCATTACAGAATGTAAAGCCAAATTTTGTTACTGGATGGGACGAATAAAATTATAGGAAACTTTACTTTTTGTACATTGAATAATTGAATTTATAAATTAACATATTTTCTGTGTTACAAAATCAAATTTTCACATTTTCATTAACAAAAGGTCTGAATAGAACAACTTATGAATCAAAGTTATACAAAAATCGACAAATTGAAGTGAGTAATTTTTTTAGATTCCCATACCAGCTCCTAAATAACAGTCCTCGTGGTGTAATGGTTAAAGCGATGCACTGCGGAATCGTAGTACGCGAGTTCGTACTCCAGTCGCGCTATTACGTTCACTTTCGGGCAAATACCCTTGGGAAAGGTATGAACCCCCTTATTCTCCCTCCAGCTATGGGTAAATAGTAGGACGGACTAGGTTCTTCAGCCTTGGTGAGGCAACTAGTCTAGGAGAAGGAAAACTCTGAATTCAAACCTGTTAAACTCCGCTTAAAAAATTGACCTTGTGTCATATCCTGCCCGAGCGGAGGGGTTGGTAAATAGTACCCCTTCATGTTTTCGTTGTACGCTCCTTGGTAGAAGAAAAAAATATTTTCAAAAAGAAAATTGCCTTTTCCATTTCAAGCAATTAGGAAATAACACTTTCTGCCCTGGAACAAGAAAAGGTGAAAGATTTTATGACAAATTATTCAACCTAATCGGCAGACCTTTAGAATACGCAGACTGTATCTCTTACAGAGGGATAATTTCACATAAAATAACCCTAGACAAGTTGACATGCAGTTTAAATCAATCAATCAATCAATCATTCATAGTGTTTCTAAGATGAGTCAAAAGTTTTGCAATAGTTTGATACATGTTAGTTTATAGCGTGTATATCACGTGACCTAAGTAGTTAAAAGTGTGGAAGTTACCTACTATGTTTGGTAGTGTCATGATAGTTGGTGCGCTGACACGTTTTGTATTGCTTTACTCCGTGTGTGATTTGAAAGCCGAACTAATGAACGAGCAGCGTATTCTAGTTCGAACATTTATGAGTCCAAATTGGGCTGTATCACCACGGAAGCACCACAAAATCATTAGTTGTGCAATATGAGAAGTTGTTGTTGATCACAGTAACCAGATAATTCAAGAAATAACACTCGGGTTACAAGAACCTCGACAATCATTCAAGGTCAAGCAGGTTTTAAATTGTGGATTCCGAGGCCGTCCTCCAAGCCATAAAGATAAATCTGGCGAGTAACACTTGAGGAGTTTCAGGCGATCTCGACAGCACACTGCCCAGTGAGGTTCATCATCTTCGTTTGTTTTTTAATCACAACTCCCTCGGATCGTTGTCTCTACAACCACTTGGAAATTGTGTGTTGGAAAAAACAATAATAGATAAACTCTCGAATTCGAACTTACGAATCCTTTATGCTTCGAGATTATCAAAAATTGGAAAAATTGACAAATATTGGTAATTATTTACAAGGAATAAATGTAATGTCAATAATTGTTTTTAGAAAATTTATCACATGCAGTAAATAAACTAAAAAAATTGGACTTGATTATTTGATTTGCCTTCATGGCATATCAACCATTGTAGGTTATTTAATGCCAAATCCTCTTTATACGATAAATCAAATATATATAGTTTATAAACATTTTTTGCGCACAGTTTAATTGCTTCACGTAATATTATCTAATCCAAATAATTCTATTTACTATCAAATGGTTTCAAGTATTGCGATATAATAATCACAACTTTACATCAGTCATTTGTTTGCATACATTTTAATAGATATACATGATATGTGAGAGATTAGTTTGTTGGTAATTTCATTTTTAAATGAGTTAGAACTAATTTGTTTGCATACAGGTATTGCTATTGTTTCTACATAGTTAAATAGTTTAAATTATTTCTATCTAACAATTATAATTCTATTCAATATCAAACATTTGTTTGAACACAGTGAAGTGGTTACAAGTATTGCTATATGACACTAATTATTCTGTTCAACATTGCTCAATTGTTTGCACACAGTTAAATGGTTCAAAGTTTTGTTATGTATCACTAACAATTCAATTAAACATCAGTCATTTCTTTACACTCAGTTAAATGATAAAACAGTTTTATTTCAAACAATTCAATTTAGCATAAGTCATTTGTTTGCTCGCAGCTTAAACAGTCAAACAGCTCTATTTAACCCTTAGATAGGACCCTTTCAGATGCTACCGCTTCAGGCCAGGGTGGACCTAGGAGTGATGGCAATGAAAGGGTTCTCACAACATTCCCAAAAGCCTCGACTATACAGGAGCCTCACCATCGGATAGTTTAGTGTCATAAACAGGACGCTCGTTAGGAGTAGGTCTTACTCCTCTGCAGAGATGCGGTCGGTGTATTTATTTTCTTGTGGTAATTTTGTAGTATATATATATATATATATATATATATATATATATATATATATATATATATATATATAAACCTTTCGCACGAGAAGATGCGACACAAGGTCACTTTTTAAGCAGAGTTTAACAGGTTTAAATCCAAAGTTTTTCTATCTTCTCGATCGGTTGTTATACCATGGTTGAAGAGTCCAGACCGCCCTATTATTTACATATTATTAGCGGGTGAATAATTGATTCTTATCTTTCCAACGAGTATTAGATCTTTGTAGAATGCAAACAGCCTTGTCCTGAGTTTGAACTCGGGTTGCCGTATCCATTTTTCTACAACAATAAACATTACACCTCAATGCACTTTCAAAATAAATATTTTTTTGTTTGTTTGTTTTCGTGGGGTATCGTAGAGTGTTTGTTATTGGGTGTTTTCTTTTTTATGTGTCGTGCACCCACCTTAATGATAGCCCAGTCGGCTGGGACTCTAGAATACGCCGACTGCACCTCAGCAGAATGGGTAAGACCCCTCCACAACGAGTGTCCTGGGTATGACTCTAAGCTCTATCTGAGGGTGAGGCTCCAGCCCTGGAGCTCTAGGGATGTGGAGTACCTCTTCAGTGCCATTACTCCCGGGTTCACTCTGACCCGAGTTGGTAGTCCCTGTTAGGGTCCCATCTATGGGTCAAATAGAAGTGTTTTACCGTTTAACTGTGTCCAAACAAAAAAGACTGATGTTAAATTGAATTGTTAGTATTATATTGCAATACTTGAAACCATTTAGGTAAGTGCATATAGAACTATAATCATTAAATTGAGTGCAGATAAAACAATTAATGTTGGATAGTAATTCTTGAAATCATTTAACTATGTGCAAACAAATGGGCTCTGTCTCGTTTAAAAATTGTTATCTCCAAACTATTCGTTAATAAATCTTGCCCAGTTAACTGGGGCTGTATAATACACCAACTGCAGATAAGATCCCCCCAACGAGTGTCCTGGATATGACACTAAACAATCTGATGATGAGGTTCCAATAATGCAGGAGCTTTGGGGAATGCGGAGCACTCCTTCATTGCCATCGCTCCAAGGTCTAATCTGGCCCGATGATAGGGTCCTATCTATCGGTCAAATAGAACTTAACCGTGCTTTCGAGAGTTTACTGTTTTTACATTTAAACTGCGTATTCATGCTAAACTGAATTGTTTAAAATAGAACTATTTTTGACATTTAACTGTGTGTGTGGACAAAAACTATACTTATACTAAACTGAATCGTTGGAATTAGAACTGTTCGACTGAACTGAATAGCTTAAAATAGAATTTTTTTTTTCAATTAAACTGTGCACTCATGCTAAACTGAATTGTTTGAAATAGAACTGGTTATTTGTATAAAAATAGCCTACAAAGGTTGATATCCCATGAAACCCAAACAACCAACCGTTTACAAATCATGTATATTTAATATGTATCTATAAACAGGATTTGGTATTAAATAACCTTTAAGGGTTGGTATGCCATAAAATACAACCAACCAACAAACCTACCAACTAACCACACTTAATGATGTTCATGATGATTATAGTCATTGCTAATGCTAAAGAATGGTGCATGCAAGAACACTTATGTTCGAAGTAAAGGTTAAATTTGGCCACCATATTTTTCATTTCTTCTTCTTCTTCTTCTTCTTCTTCTTCTTCTTCTTCTTCTTCTTCTTCTTCTTCTTCTTTATTATCAGTTTGATTGAAAAGTCAAGAGAATAAGACCAATGTCACAAAATGCAAAAAAAATTCTTCTCTTCCATTCTCAGACATCCACTACTCAAAATGGTAAACTACTGACGCCGTTCTACTATGACAAGATTTTGAAAATTCTTTACCAACATTCAAACCCAGGCGCAAATCAGTCTCATCAACAGAAAACTCTTTGTATAGTCAATCTCTTGGCCAAAGTGACTGGCAGCAAATAAGTTGGAGTGCTGGAAAAATCCAAAAAGGGAGTCAAGAAAAAAAGTGTAGGAGAGGTAGTAGAATGGCGTTAAAAGGATTTCCTCTCTCTCTCTCTCTCTCTCTCTCTCTCTCTCTCTCTCTCTCTCTCTTACACACACACACACACACACACATATATATATATATATATATATACATATGAATCTAAATCACAAATACCCCTTTCGTTATCTCTATATTATTGAAATGCTCATTATATTTTAATATAAAAACAAATTTGAAAACTTCAGCAAGGACACTGCTACTGACTGGTTCACGATTCCCAATCATCAGGTGATTTAGGAAAAAATATATGTGTGTGAGTGTGTACGTATATTTGTGTGTGTATGTGCGCGCGCGCGTGTGTATGAATCAACATCGTTTAAAAACGTTTTTCTTAAATCATTGCCATCATTCCCTGGGCAACTCTAACCCGGAGTGGTAGCACCTGATAGGGTCCAATATATAGCTCAAATAGAACTGTTTAACATTTGGACTGAGTGCAAACTTATGTTAAATTGAATTGCTTGAAATAGAAGGGTTTGATCATCTAACTGTGAGAAAAGAAATGATTGATATCTAATTGAATTGTTAATGGTACACAGCAATACTTGAAACTATTTAACTTTGTTGACTTATGTCTAAGAATCACGTATATCTAATATGGATGTATAAACCGGATGTGGCATTAAATAACCGACAATGGTTGATATTCCATTAAACCAAACTAAACTATCTTTACCTCATATATATGTGAGTGTGTGTGCATGTTTGTGTGTATACACACTCTCTCTCTCTCTATCTCTCTCTCTCTCTCTCTCTATCTCTCTCTCTCTTACACACACAGACACACAGACACACACACACACACACACACATATATATATATATATATATATATATATATATATATATATATATGGCTGTGTGCCCAAAACATTCTTCAGCAGATGATAGTACTTGCATTGACTATGATTTCGGGGACAAAGTATCATTACCACTAACTCAGAGTGCCCCAAAATTATCTGACAATTCTTTCAGACTTCCTTGGTTTTCTGTCAGATCCTGAAATTTTCAGATAAAATGCTGCCTCTTTGTATAATCCTTTTATGTTTTCACAACTTTCCAACAACGAAGTCTTTATTCAAGGATTTAAGATTTGAATTATCTAACTAGATGACCCTTTAATATACTGGACGAAAAATTTAGTTTATCTGAAATTCACGTACAAAATTAGAGTATGAAATCTTAGTGATGAATTGTTAATTCAGTGATGGGAACATAAAATATTACTAAATACCAATTAAAATCTTTTACTCTTTCCTAAACAGTAATGTTACTACCATTTTGTCACTATTATTGTGTTAGTATCATTGTGTTACAACGAGATCCTGAAGGGTTTGTGGATGGTTCAGTAAAAAATAAGATTTGCGTTGTCTGATACTTAAAAGGGCGGTGCCCGTCGTAAGAAATGGACACGGCAGTACGATTTCAATTCCTGGACTAGGCTGATTGCATTTCACATAGCACTAATAGCCTTGGGAAAGGTATGAATCCAATTATTCACCCTTTAGCTGGGGGTAAATAGTAAGGCAAACTGGGTTCTTTTGCTTTGGTATGGCAACCAGTCAAAGAAAAGGAAAAAGCTGAATTAAAACCTTTTTAAACTCCGCTTAAAAATTGACCTCGTGTCACACCCTACTCTTTCGAAGGAGTTGATAGATACGTGTAGAAAAGGACAGATTTCTTTTCTTTTGTAATACGAAACTTTGTATCTTAGTGACGTGACCTGAAGAGTATATAAAAAGAAAGCAGCCCAATCCCCCCACCTCTTGCCTCATGCAAATAAAATTTGCGAAAATAGATGAATATGTAAATAAAATGCATGTGTCTCAGAATATGACGATTATATCTTCCGTATAGCGGTAAAACGTCCCTTCCGACCAGATGGGATGTCCTAAGTAAACTCTAAACGGAGGTGAAGCTCCAGTTCTGGATCTTTGTGTAACATGGATCACTTCTTCGTTGGCATAACTCCTATGTCCGCTAACCGGTCAGATGGGGCTGCAGAATACTCTGACTGCATCTCTGCAGAAAGGTAAGACCCCCACAACGAGTGTCCTGGAAATGACACTAAACAATCTGATGGTGAGGCTCCGGCCCTTGATCTTTGGCGAATATAGAATACCCCTTCCCAGGTCCACCCTGACCTGGACTGGTATCACTTGTTAGGGTCCCATCTATAGGTCAAATAGAACTGTTTTACCATTTAACTGTGTGCAAACAAATGACTGATGTTAAATTGAATTGTTAGTGTGATATAGTAATCCTTGAAACCATTTAACTGTGTGCAAATGAATGAGCTCTTGCTCATTTAAAAATGTGAATGCAATTGCCCGACTAGAGATCGAACTCGCTTACTTTGAGGCCGCAGTGCATCACTTTATCCATTATACCAACAGATGTTATTGTAATCAAACATTTAAGGGAATCCCCTGTATCGTTGTGGCTAACGTGCAGGATACTAACATCGTAGTAAGCGAGTTCGAGCTCCAGTAGTGCTATTATCTTCCCATTTGAACTAATACCCTTGAAAAAAGTTTGAATACCCTTATCCCCCCCTGCTTTCTAAAGGTTAAAGAGTACCACTACTGTCCTTCTACAGGGATGCCTTTGGCATTAAATAACCAACGATGGTTGATATCCAATTAAACAAAGAAACCAAACCAAATATATAGAAAGATGCTACTAACGTATCGTACATACGTGGTGCATTCAATAAGTTTCCAGACTTTTTTGTAAAGGCATTTAAAATTGTCGTAGACTCTTGAACATTCAGTATGTTATTGCTATACATCCTATGTATGAGATGACTGACCAATTTTTATGATTCCAGGTTCAAAGGAACAGCTACAGCAGCAATTGGAATACACCCTACTAAAGCCTGTTTGTCACAGCTGGTGAATTTCAAAAATGCAATCTGGACGTGAGGACACTTTAGAAGAACGATATGCAATAAAATTCTGTTTTAAACTTGGAAAAAATACCACAGAAACGTATGGAATGCTTCAGACTGCTTTTCAACCATTTTGCATGAATTGAGCATCAGTTTTTGAGTGGCATAAGAGATTCAAGGAAGGCAGGGAATCTGTGAGGAATGATGAGAGGTGTGGGAGGAGTAAGCAAGTCAATACACCAGAGTTGATTGGCCAAAGGCTTCGGGTTAGTGTTGCTATGTGGAGGTTTTAAGAGAGTTCTGGAAGAGATTCGGTCGGAAGCGGTTAGAACTCTTCAAATCGGGTCAGTGGCATTTCCACCAGGACAATGCACCAGTCCACAACTCCATCCTTGTCACAGACTATTTGAGCAAGATGGGCATCAAGACAGTTCGTCACCCTTCCTATAGTCCAGACCTTGCTCCCTGTGACTTTTGGTTATTACCTAAGCTCAGAGGTTGTCGTTATGAGACAATAGATAAGATGAAAGAGGCTGTGACGAAAGTCATTGACACACTCACACAAGAGGACTTCCATGGGGCCTTCCAGAAGTTGTTGGAACGGTACAACAAGTGCATTACAGCCGGAGAAGATTACTTCGAGGGGGACTAGAGTTTCATGAGTGTACTATCAATAAAAGTGCCCATACGAAAAAGTCTGGAAACTTATTTAATGTGTTTTAGTTATTTTCGTGTTGAATATTATGTTTTCGATGTGGAATATATAGCATTCGGAAATTTGTATATTCATAAAGGAATAGCTGGTAGGGAGTAGTTTTTCGATGATTTTTGGTTTTATGGCCGGAAGAGGGATTGAAAGGTGACTGTAGACATTTGGGATTATTTGTTTGATCTTTTCATGAACTGGGACGGTGATAAAAAGGTTGAAACAACATCAAACGATGCCATGATGTAATTATTGGGAGGGCGTAGAATTTAGAATTAGTATGAAGTCATTAATGAATTCAATGCAGTATTTATTTGGCCGAATATGTTGTATTTCTTAAGTTAAATCATGTTGTATTTGAACCAAACCAAACACTAGACTTTTACTAATATATAGATATTCTACGTGATAAACCTTCTGCCCTCCCACTTAATCTTCAGGGAAGATGCACTGGCTACCCCACTTCTCATAGGCCACGGATATATATATATATATATATATATGTGTGTGTGTGTGTGTGTGTGTGTGTGTGTGTGTGTGTGTGTGTGTGTGTGTGTTTATCAGTGTATATGCACTCAGTTGCGTGTCAACATGAACACTTTCCATAGGATAAATACCTTTTTGCAGAATTTACCCGAGAAAAAACTCCCGCTTCATCTCTAATGTCAGGAAACTATGATGCACACGAGAACTGCAGGTGCAACAAGGTGAGCACCTTCCCAGAACACCTACTCCTCTTCCCCTTCCTCCTCCTCCTCCTCCTCCAATACTTTTTGCTTCCCGACTTATCATGTTCTCTTCTTGGCAAGGTGACAAGTAATGTCCCTTACAGAACAACAAAGCACCGTCTCACTTTTTCTTTTTTCGCTTTTCTTTCCCCCACCCCGCTGTCTCTTTTTTTATTACCCATACCACACCTACCTGCCCTTGTAACTTAGGTATTCCAGCAAATTCTTGCTAATGGGGCCAAGTTACCATTTCACATCCGACCCTGAACCAGAACTTATAGTTCTGAGCCGGTGTGTCTATTTCGGTCAGCTGAGATAGGATGTTCCCTGGACATTGATTTTTTTTTTTTTTACTAGGTGAGGGTGGTAGGAGGAAGGAAAAACAAGAAAGGAGAGAAAAGGGAGTTGTTTGATTGATCAGTTCGATCGATCGATATTTAGGTTTAAAGTCCATTCACCTTTTTCATTTTTTACTCCCCGCCCCCGCCCATTGTTTGTTTTTTTTACCTTGGAGAGTTTTGAGTGGGGAATCGTAGAAAGAGGTGCGGTGGGAATTCTTCAACATTCTTTTACGCACTCCCTTTACTTCTATACATGCACACTCGTTCGATTTGCAGCGTCAGTTTTTTGCTTCTTACCTCGAGTTGGTGTTATCCCAGCTTCAGATTACAAAACATTTTTGGGAAGTTTTCCGGCTTTATTAAGGTTAAATCATAAACATACCAATGCCTTCAACTCCATCACTACCAACAACAACAATAGCAATAACAACAACAGCAATAGCAACCTTATCACTGAGTCTTTGGGGAGTTTTCAAAATCTAATCGATACGGGATTAAAAGAAAACAAAAACTATTGGCCAAGATGGTTTAGTTTCTTTGATCAACGGCATATCAACCTTCGTGATTTATTTAATGCCAAAGCTATCGTTGAAGGATAGTAGTAGCATTATTCAACACTTAGCTACAGGGATAAGGAAGTTCATGCCTTTCTCAAGAGTATCAGTTCAAAAGTGAAAGCAGTTGTGTGACTGTTAGTCACTGTGCAACGGAGACTCCCCTTTCTGTTGGCTAAGAAGAATATTTCAAGTCATCATCTCGAACATAGAAAATCTCTCTCTCTCTCTCTATCTATCTATCTATCTATCTAATTAAACACACATACATATGATAAAAAATCTCTTTTAATAATTGAAGTTGTGAAACATTGTTAGCCATTAATCTTTACTTTTTAATTTTGTTATATTGGCTATAGACATTTTTTATACATAATACGTTTTTTTGCGAATTGAGCACTCTTATTTTTAACTGAACTAACTGCCGCTTTATTTATTTTACAGAACATTGGGTGTTCTGATATATTATAATTTAATCTCTCTCTCTCTCTCTCTCTCTCTCTCTCTCTCTCTCTCTCTCTCTCTCTCTCTCTCTCTCTCTCTCAATATATATATATATATATATATATATATAGTGAGAGAGAAAGAGAGAGAGAGTGAAAAACAAACTGACAGAGATAGCGAGAGACGGTGATAGAGAGAAACAGAAACTGAGACAGAGATAGATAAACAATGTTTTCAAATTCTGGACGAGACTGATTGCATTTCATATAGCACTAATACTCTTTGGAGAGGTAAGAGTCCAATTATTCTCCCTCCAGCTATGGGTAAATAGTAGGGCAGACTTTGTTCTTCAGCCCTGGTGAGGCAACTAGTCTAGGAGAAGGAAAACTCTGAATTCAAACCTGTTAAACTCCGTTTCAAAATTGACCTTGTGTCATATCCTGCCCGCGCGGAGGGGTTGGTAGATATGGATAAACAGTGTTTGTAAGCATTAATTAATAATTTCTGGACTAGGATTGGAATAAAAGTTTTGAGATTTTTCCCTGCGTTTTGTGATATTTACAAAGCCTGGCTTAGTTTAGCATAAGGTGAGGATCGAATTCACAAACACTGGCCGACCAACCTAGCTTTCTAACAGATATACCTCATGAGGCACAAGAGAGAGAGAGGGGGGGGATATAATATTGGTTGATTAAGCGAATCTAAACCGAGAAAGCAATAACAGTCATGACAATTCTTTGAAGAGATTCGAAACTATAGTCAGTAGATTCTCTTAAAATATAGGTCAGAGCAGATGTTAGTTGATGTGTTTGCGAGTTGAGTATGTAAGGAAGAAACGGATTCTGTTCAGTAATATGAGAGCCGGACTGAAATGACAGTAATGTATCGGCCTGCAGGTATAATATTAACACCGGTAACGTGAACATCGACGGAATCTTGTAAAAATCGAGATGAACAGGTCATCAGTGTTTCTATCAATTCTTTTATTTTTATTTCATTTTTTTCTTTAAATGTTACGATTATTTATATTGATTTATTAAATAAAAGTTCATTTCACGTTTTAAAAACTGCAATGGAATGAATTGATATGTGACTCAATGATTGATGGATTTGATTTGATTTAACGGCATATCAACACGTCTGGGGCTATTTTATGCTAAGAGGGAGACAGATTTATTTAATGTTTTTTGTGGATCTTGATAGTGGTGTTTTTTGTTTAGTGGGTCTGGGGTCGCTTTGAGGTAAGTAAGGTGAAGTTCATGTTTATTAATTTAGTTTTTTGTATAATTTTATTTCTTTTCGAAGGATAAAGTTTTATCTATATTGATATTTTCAAATATGTTTCTTATATTATTTTTGTTGTAAAGATGTTTTTTCTGATAACAGCAAAATCACACCATTCTTCTATTAGGTTTGGTTTCTTTTTTTAATGCCATATCATTTCTTTTTAGGTTATTTAATGCCAAGGCCATTCTCCTAGAAGAACAGTCGTGGTACTATTTAACCCATAGCTGGGAGAATAAGGGGGTTCATACCTTTCCCAAGGGTATTTGCCCGAAAGTGAACGTAATAACGCGACTGGTGTACGAACTCGCGTACTACGGTTCCGCATTCCGACGCTTTTACCATTACACCACGAGGAGGACACCACCCTGCAACATTCTATTCGACTGTGTTTTAACGGTATAGAATGCTGGAAATGATTCGCATTCTGGTTGGTTTTCAACAAAAAAAGAGTGTGTTAGTTTTTTGTGATTTGTCCTTTTCTGGAGTTTCTGAATGTAATTGGTTTCCAATCTCCTATGTTGGGTTTTATTTTTCAATGGGATTTAAGATACAAAAAAAAAAGAAATATTTGTGCATATATCAGTTATATATGATTATAACCCTCGTATATATGCATTTACCCAACCCCTCAGCACGAGCAGGGTGGCGATACCAGGTCATTTTTTTTCCATTGAAGAAATATCGGAACTCGTTTGTCAAAATACCATTGAGGAATCTAGTTGCGTTTTGTTGAATGTCAGCAAATCTTTCTCCTTTCAGAATATTTTTCAGTTTTTGAAATAGCCTCAAATCACAAGCTGGATGGTCCATTTTTTTACATCTGTTCATCTGTTACATCTTTTGTATCTGTGGATCTGTAACATTTTTTCATCTATTTCATTTTTTACATCTGTTCATCTGTTTCATTTTCACATCTTTTTATTCACATCTGTTTTAGTTTTACATCTTTTATATTCGTCTATTTCATCGTTACATCTGTTCATCTGTCAACTTTTACATCAGTTCCTCTGTTACATTCTTTCATCTGTTTTATTTTTTACATCTGTTCCTCTGTTATATCTGTTCATATGTTTTATTTTTTAACAAAAGAGTGAATTTTTGGAACTTATAAACTTAATGTTCTTACTTGACTAGGACTATTATGTATGATTTTTTACCTTTGCTCATATTCAGATTTTTTTTTTTTTTCATCTAGCCTTTTTAATTATCGGTTCCCATATTGTATTCAACTCTATACTTGGTCTATGCAGCAGGTCATTGTAGCCCAACATATGTGCTGATTCCTTAAGGCGTCTAATCCTCCAAAATTCAGCCCTATCAATTATTTCAACTTTATCCCATAAGGGTAGATGGTTTCCCTTTTCTTTCCATATATGGTCCGCCATACCCGACTTTTCAATCTCACCTCGTACTACTGCCTTCCGATGTTCAACATAGTATTCCTTGTTGACTGTCTGTCCAGTGGGAACCCAGTGCACGTAGATCATGCCAGTGCTGTCAAAAAAAGGGATAATCAAAAGTTTGTTGGTGGATTTGCTCTGTCTGGCCTTCTTGGGTCTGGGAGAGCCAGCATGCTTCCACTCTGTCTTTTGGTCTCTGGGTCATTGATCCAGCTTTCATCGCTGGTCATCAGAGCATCAAGAACTGCGGGATCTGAATTGATCAACTCGACTATCTCCCCGCTGTCATGACAACGTCTTTCTTTCTGATCTTCTCTGTGCACTCTTGGGACAAACTTCGCGCAAATCTTCTGCATCTTCAGTTCCTTGCGAATAATTGTATGTACAGTTCCCACACACATCAAACTGTGCACTTATTGTCTCTATAGACACACGATGGTCCTTATCCGTGAAATTCTTTATTTGGCCAATCAACTCTGGTGTTCTGTCTTCCTTACTCCTCCCACACCTCTCATCATCCCTCACAGACTCCCTGCCTTCCTTGAATCTCTTATGCCACTCAAAAACTGATGCTCGATTCATGCAAGATGCTCCAAAAGCAGTCTGAAGCATTCCATACGTTTCTGTGGAATTTTTTCCGAGTTTAAAACAGAATTTAATTGCATATCATTCTTCTAAAGTGTCCTGGCGTCCAGATTGCATTTTGAAATTCACTGGCTGTAACAATCAGGCTTTAGTGGGGTGTATTCCAATTGCAGCTGTAGCTGTTCATTTGAACCTGGAATCATAAAAATTGTTTAGAACATACTGAATTTTCAAGAGTCGACAACAATTTTAAATGCCCATACGAAAAACGTCTGTAAACTTATTGTATGCACCTATATATATATATGTTCAAAAATAATTATTTGCTTGACTCAAATAAAATCGTTATACCAAATATATATATATATATATATATATATATATATATATATATATATATATATATTAAATAACTTATTGAATAATAGCACTTACGGTAGGGGAAAAAAACGCAAGTAATTCGAAGATAAAAAATATATAACGAATCACTGTCTAGGGGGGGAAATAGATATATATATTGGGAAAAAAAAAGAAAATGTCAACCTTGTCATACCAATTGAAAAAAATCAACAGATACGCTATTGATTGGTCAAAAGAAAAAAACACCGTAATTACTGCTAAGCTACAAGTGCAAAAAAGTGCTCAATACCAAGAAGAGCAATATATATATATATATATATATATGGTATAACGATTTTATTTGAGTCAAACAAACATTTATTTTTGAACATGTCCGGACATGTTTCAACTTCGGCTTTCTTGAAAAGCAGACCAGTTGAGTCATTCACTGCCGAACAATAGAAGAAGTTGTATATTTTCAATATGAAGCATTGTTTACAGTTGCACCTTTTTCAAGAAAATCTGGCTAGAATATGAGTAAAAGGAATCTAGAGCAGCGGATTAGCATCAAGTTTTGTGCAAATATTCATAAAATGCTAATCAAACTTTAGTCCAATTTAAAATAATTTATGAAGAACAAGGTATGAAGAAGTCAAGCGTTTTTGAGTGGCATAGATGGTTCAAGGAAGATGAAGCAAGAAGCAACCACAGAAGAACAGATGCAAATGTGGACAGAATTCAAACCTTAAAAGTATGCTAATTAATTTGAATAATTATTTTATCCACTTATAAGACCTTTCCTCTCTTATCAATATAAGAATATTCATATTTCCCCAAACCCACTTTGTCATCTTTTCCATATATCCCACAAAACGTTGCGATTTCCACAGAGAATTTTACATTATTACCTATCATCATCATCATCATCAAGTCGTATTAATAACATAGATTCCTCTCTCTCTCTCTCTCTCTCTCTCTCTCTCTCTCTCTCTTTTGCACACACACACACGCACCCACACACAATCCGTCTCTCACGGCCATCGCTCTTGGCAAGTGTTTGGGACAGCACCCGGTAACGACGCACAGCTGATGAATGTAGATTTGTGTGTCCATGTGTAGGAGTCCACAGGAGAACGTTGCTTATGAATTCGTCCTTGCTTCTACTGCAGTACCGAAAGATTATAATATATTTTCATAGATACCCACACATACGCACACAGGAACATATATGCACACCAATGTGCTGAAAATGCATTTATGTATAGAGTCAAATACATTCTCACGTACATTAAATTCACCCAATGCCCTAAAAAGATATGAGTGTACGAGAGTATATGTATATGTAAGCATACATACATATATACATATGCACATACACACACGCACACACACACAGAATATATACATGTATATATATATATATATACACAAGCACATGAATAAATATTCAAACACTAATTATATCACATAGATTTGAAACAGAACGCTCACAACGGAAATAAAATGTTTAAAATCTTCACAAAAAAATAATTCCAAAGAGACCCTCACAGACAAAAAATTTTGGAATAAAATAAAATCAAAACAACCAACTAAAACAATCTTTAATATAAAAGAAACTTAACACTCAGCTAAAATTCAAATGCTGTTTGACTGCCTGACGAAGACTGAAATATTCGAAATATGTGTTGTATATGAGATCATTGTAAAAAAAAAACTAAATAGCAAATTTGAAATCATTTGCGGATCTTTTCATATAAAAATATTCATTCATATTTATACAAATTTGCTTTTCTTGATTTTTAATCTACTTAAAACACAAAAAAAACTCCAAAACGTGAATCCCACACAGTTCCTACACCAAATATATTTATAGATTTATAACTGATTTTAAAATGATTATTCTTAGTTGATTCCAATTCATTGTGATGTAAGATTATTTAATGAATTTTACACACTGAAAAATTTCTTTCTTAGATTTGTATAAATGTTACCAGCGTCAAAAATAGTAAGAATTAAAAACAAAAAAAAAGGGAAATTCATGTGAAGCACTTTTGGACTAAGCAGCTTTTCGTTATCTATAAAACATCAACTTGTTCTTATCTACTTTTTCTCCAGATATCGATCAAGGCTTACCTTTAAAAAAGACAAAAGAAAAAAAAAGTTCAATTTTGCCAGAGAACATGTCAACGAAAGGGAGAATATGATAGACAATTCAGATTTATCTTCTCAAATTCATTGCTCAATCCACACACACACACACACACACACACATATATATATATATATATATATATATATAACCAGGTGAAATGGAAAAGAATATAGTTTTTTTAATATTTTACGAATTTATCTTGTTTTCATTGGAGATGACTGATATTTGATTCAACTTATCAGAATATATATATATATATATATATATATATATATATATATATATATATATATATATATATATATATATATATATATATATGTAAGTAAGATGTAAAATAGATTACGACGGTATGAGAAAAAGGCATAAAATCAGATTGATATGTTTCACTAAATGAATAGCGAAATGAGTAGAGTGTTCGTCAATGGTTCGGGAGACCGGGCTTCAATCACAGGTCGAGTCATACCAAAGACTCAAAAAATGGTACTTGATGCCGCCTTGCTTAACACTCAGCATTATATGATACGGATCAAGGGTAAGTGAAGCAATCCAGGGAATGGAATAGCGTCCTCCCCTACACCTAGGTTTAGTAGCAATCGAAAAGGAAGACTTCGAGTCACCCTTGACTTAGGTCGCCAACTTTACTTTTTTTTCTACTTTTATATGAATAGCATCATCAGAATGAATTTGTTAATCAACCTAATTTGCATACATACCCACTCTCCCACACACACGCACACGTATATATATGTGTGTGTGTGTGTGTGTGTGTGTGTGTGTGTGTGTGTGTGGCGCTTTTGGTGTAATGGTTATCGTCGACGTGTCTTTTTAACTTTACAAATGGCAACTGGTTTTGGAGAAAGAAAGCTCTGAATTCAAACCAGTTAAACCTAAAAAAATTGACTTTGCATCACATCCTGCTCGTGAGGGGGGGGGGAATATGAGTTGGGTGGGGTAAGATTTTAAAGGAAATCTGGTGATATTAGAAAAGAGGAATAATGATTTTATTTAGACGATGTGGAAGACAGTATAGAAAATGTTTGGCTATAGGAATAACATAATCAGAATGAAATTATTTCTACAAATTTTATTCATTCAAAACCTTAACATGTGTGTTTGTGTTTGTGTGTGTGTGTATTTAGCCTATAAATGTACTTCCTTTGAGATAAGACTACATCTTTGATTCACGTGGTCTTTCAACTTGAAGTACTGACGCTTCAAGTCTAATATACCTGTCAAATCCGTGACGTCTAAGTGGTTTGGTGGTATCAACTTTCTTCAAATAACTCTCTCTCTCTCTCTCTCTCTCTCTCTCTCTCTCTCTCTCTCTCTCTCTCTTTGCATAAGCTTGTGTCGATATGGCCCTTGTGTATTTTTGATAGACTTTCTTTTTAAACACTCTTTTGTTTTCCGTTGGAGAAATGACCATAGCAACATTTGCATTCATATTTATAAATCATCTCTATTTGATTTGCAAATAAAAACTTACAAGAATAGAAAAACAAATGAATTGACTTAAATTTCCACTCTGATAATTATGTATATGTATAATTTACTTAATTAGTCTTCTTTTCTCAAAAACAAAGATGGCCAACCCATGACGCATGCGTAAAAAGCTGCGCATTGCGTGATTAAGTGTGGAACATTCCAAGAATTTTGGCCCGTCAGTTTACAATTAACACTTTGTATTTTGTGTGTGTTTTCTCAATATTTGTACAGATTCTTTAATGAAAATTAATTTTTTATGATATTATTAATTTCTGGTAATCATTACGCTGTTAACATTTCCCCGAAAACAAAAAAAAATGCATTTTCTCGTTTAATATTAACTTTCTAGCTCAGCAAGTATTAACAAAAAAGGTTTCAGAAACACAAACTCAGCATGCTGCGGTCACTCTATGGATGTGTTACGTTTTCACGCACAAAGAAAATATGTAAACAAAATTGAAAAAAACAGACTCATGGGTGTACAACAAAATAATTAGGTTTATTCCCCACAGGCAGAAAACATGCGTCTATGGACCAGGAAAAGAACTGTTTTCATTTTGTGTGCACCAGTCAAATGTGCGTCCACCATGTTCCATGGTCGGATTTGAGTCTGTCTTTACGTCTCTCATGTATCTGGGTTTTCTCGGTCCTTACAATCCCACAATGCACTGTCCACAGGAGGCAACTCTCTTTCTATCGTTCGATGGAATAACTTTGATATTTTTTCATTAAGTCTGATACCTAACAAGCTACTAATTTGTTGACTGCTATATCTAACATAGTGCTTTTTAAACAAATCCAAAGCAGTCCCAGCAACAGTCAATCGTCACGGCTTACTACCAACTCAGATGTGTTGAAGAAATATAAAAATAGCATATACAATTCCCGTAAATTTGTTACCTGATAGTAGCAAGAGGTTTCATCATGACTTAATTGTAAGTCGTTGTATGCATAATGACAGCCTTCAATAATTCCTTGGTATTGTGAATCCGCTGTTTGATCTCTCTCTCTCTCTCTCTCTCTCTCTCTCTCTCTCTCTCTGTCATACACACACACACACACTCAACGATATCCCAGACGTAATATCTTGGTTCCAAATGTCTTGCACAAATCATTTCATGATCTCTGCTACGGTGAACACCCGACAGTGAAATCTACATGTCGGTGAGGTACGTTTCAAATGAGCCGTAGTCAAATATTTGACTCGGACAAATTTTGATGTTTATTTCAAAGTGGCGTTTATTTCAAAGTGACGTTTATTTCAAAGTGGCGTTTTGGGGGTGGTTTGGTTTGATGTTAAAGGTATGGGGGGGAGGGTCAATGTTTGGAGATGTACTGCCCGGATATTCAAAAGAAGAGAAATAAGATACCAAATTTTGGCATTAACTTGATCATAAAAATCATCGGCAACCTATTAATGATCATCTAGCATATGTGCGATGAAGCAGGGGTTCCACTTATATGCAAACCACTTCTCGTTGGTGACCCCTCAATCAAGGGCTTAACTACCGAATTAAGTATCTCGATGCAGACGGTAGCATTTACCCTGAGACCTTGCAGGAAGAAGTGAAGCTGTATGAAATTACTCTCATTGCCCATAATTCATTAGTTTGTGTGGTTAACGCACTAATTGCAACGGTTATGTTCGTAGGAAATGGGATCGACCACCCGAATTCAAATCCTAGTTTGAAGCTCTTTGCACTTCACTTCCTTTGAAAAAATCAGGAATCTATCTGTTATCTCTCAACTATGAATAAATAGTTTGCCATGCTGAGTTCTTTAGTCTTGGTTGGAAAACCAGTCTTGGAGAAAGAAAACTCTGAACTCAAGCCAACTGTACTTCGCTTAAAAATTGACCATGCATCACATCCTGCTCGTGTCAGAAAGGTGGGGTAAATATAGAACCTTATTGCTTACAACTCCCAGGAGCATTGCAGACGATGTGAATGCAGTGTGTATCACCGTCGATACCCTCGTGGTGTCCATGCAGACCGATGAGACTGGCCATTTTTAAGAAGTTGGCTCTCCCCGACTGACTGTGCTTTGTACCTAATGTCACGAGTAAAATGTGCTTTTTCATTTCCTGTCAGATAAGAAACTGACCAATAAATGATTTCAGTACGTTTAAAAGAGAAATGAAAATGTTAAAATTTGGCGTATGTTGCGCAATATTGTCTTAGGTCGTCTTCCTCTTGTGCCCGGTTAAGGTATGTTCTCATTTACTTTGAAAACTTTGTTTATATGCATGGAGAGCGTAAGGAGATGGGTATGTATTTATATTAATGTGTGTATTATATACAAATGTAAGTACCCATAAATACTGCTTCATTTGTTAAAAATAATTTTCTTTATGCTGATATTATCGTTGCTGTCACTGGATCTCCTGTGTTAGCCACCGGTTACTGCTTATGTGAAAACTCAATTGACACAAATGACAATAATTCCAATAGAAATTGTGTATTCAACTTGGATTGAATCATATATACCAACGATATTATTGATGTCGCCACAAAATCTAATCTTTTTTAAAAAATCTTGTTATTGTGTTTACAGTTATAGTACAAGCGATGACCACTGCAAGACCTTGAACATAAACCCATCAGCAATGTTTACTGACTCATAAGTACTTACAGAAACAATGTTTGGCGTCACTAGCTTAAAGTATCATCCAAAGAATGAGTATATATATATATATATATATATATATATATATATATATTACTTATACTGAACAAGTCCTGGAGACAACACCCCACAAAGCAGCAGCAATACGACCACCATCCACCCATCACGAAAACTATCAAAGTTAGACGAACCAAACATACAGAACTACTGGAGAAATAGGGAGGAGCTCATCAGTGATGTACTCCAATGGACCCCTTCACATGGCCGAGCAAAAGCAAGGCGACCAGCTGAAACCTACATTCAGCAGCTCTGTGTGGATACGGGGTGTAGCCCTGAGGACCTGCCGGAAGCGATGAACGATAGGGAGGGGTGGCAAGAGAGACTCAGGGATATCCGTGCTGATGGCAAGACAAAATGATGATGATATATTACAAAAATTGTCAGAAGTTTTGCAATATTTTTTGTAACATGAGGCTCAATTTGTCAGCTGCTGATACTTTCCCCAAGGTTTTAAGGGTGACAAACCACCCTGGATTGTAAGATGCCAAGATTTACTAATATTCTTTCGGTACGACTCGTCGAATTTGCCAGTATGGCTTAAAGCGCGGCCTTGAAAGCCACAGTTTGAGGCCGACCTGACCTTGCCTGATCATCAAGATTCTCCCAACCCAAGTAAAATTTCTTAAACAATCTGGTTACTGTATTGTAATCAAATGCTCCTTCATCTTTTGCAGCAAAAATGTTTTTGATTGCTTCGTCGATTTTATGGTTCAGTTGTAATTTGTAAAGCATAAGTTCCCTAATTTGACTCTGATGCATATTTATCTGGGCAGCTTTCAACTCGCGCATAGAGTGAAACAATGTTCAACGTGTCAGCGCACCAACTACCGCAACACATACCTTCCACAGCTTGAACTGCTTCGGTCACGTGATTTGCGCGCAACTAACTCGCACATAACCCAGTTGTAGCAAAACTTTTGTCTCGACCTTGTAATTTTAAAACTTCTCTCTTTTAGTTTCAACTTATAAAAGATTAGTCGGATAGATTTTTTAGGAAAGAAAAATCTAGACATGTCTTAGTTATTTGTGACTTTGATTTCTGTTTGTTAAAGCCTCAACTTGAAATGACGAAATTCTTTTCCTAAAAAAAATGGCGACTTTTGAGAAGCCAGCCATTTTCTGAATAGAAATTTCTAATTGAATTTCAAAGATTTTCACTGTTCGAAAAGTTGGTTACTTTTTAATGTTTACTTTTTGAGTTTGATATTGGTTTAAAACTAATCATATAATCAACGAAAATTGAAATCATTTTTTTCGAAATTTAATTCTATCTGTAAGGATCTATTTACAGCGGAAACACCACTATTCTTTAATAAAATGAATAAAAATAAAATAACATTATTTGTTTTGTCCAGACATTCGACTTTCAGCTTTTGGCTTGGCAAACGAAGATTAATAAATACATTCTTCGATTGATGCAGGTGCGCTGGTGGATGATGAGACCAGTGCGAGACTGACAGAACTTGCCACAGCAACTGCTGTCTTGGAAGTTGCTTGTTCCATTGCAAAACTGGGCTTTGTTTTGTTTTTGTTTTTGTTTGTTGTATCGGAGGAATTGTTTTTGGGGGGGGGATTGTTTTGTTTTTGTTTGTTTAATTGTTTTTTGCTTTGTTTTGTTTTTTGTTTTCGTTGTTTGTTTGTTTATTTGTTTGTTGTTGTTTTTTGTTGTTGTTGTCGTTGATAGTGTTGTTGTTTATAGCATCACCTCCCTTCTTTCTTTTTGATAGCCCTGTTGACAGCCCAGCATCTTCTGTAGAGGGGTAAGACTCTCTCCCAAAAGAGTGTTCTGGGTTCAATCGGGAGGTTCTAGTACTAGAACTCTGGAGAGAGTTGATTTTCCCCTTCATTTCTATTACTCCAAGGTCCACCTTGACGCAGAGTGATTGTACCCGTTAAGGTACAACCACCCAGCGGAAACACCATTTTAAAATAATGTCATTTGTTAAGGTCTTCGAGACAAAAGAACTCAGATTTCCTTTTTACTCATTGTTGGGGAGAGGATGTTGGTTGGTTGTTTGGGTTTCATGGCATATCAACCTTTGTAGGTTATTTAACGCCAAATCCATTTTTATGAAAATAGTTCTATTTCAAACAATTCAGTTTAGCATAAGTACGCAGTTTAAATGTAAGTACAGTTTAATCGTGAAAAATATTTTTATTTCAAGCTATTCAGTTTAGTCAAGCAGTTCTAATTCAGCTAATTCAGTTTAGTATAAGTACAGATTTTGTTTACACACAGTTAAGTGTCAAAACAGTTCTTTATTAAACAATTCAGTTTAGTGTAAGTACAGTTTCAATTTCAAAAAAAGTTCCATTTCAAATAATTCAGTTTAGATAAGCACGCAGTTTAAAAGTAAGTACGGTTTAATAGTCGAAAACATTTCTATTTCAAGCGATTCAGTTTAGTCAAACAATTCAGTTCAGCATAAGTATGCCGTTAGTTCTATTTAACCCATAGATAGGGCCCTATTACGCCAGGCCAGAGTGGACCTGGGAGCAATGGTAATGAAGAGGTGCTCCACATTCTCCAAATCTCCAGCATCACTGGAACCTCACCATCAGATTGTTTAGTGTCAAAATCAGGACACTCATTGGGGGGAGTCTTATCCCTCTGCAGAGGTTCAATCGGTGTATTCTACAGCCCTAGTCGCGGAGAACTGATGGATTCATGTCTTTCCCAAGGGTATTAACAGGAAATAAAACGTAAACAGCCCCGCCGACTCGAGTCACTGATTCCGTCACACAAAGTGCGTCTTCTTATCATTTTTGGAAAGGAACTTATGATTGATAAATTTCATGACTCTGAAACGACTCAAAATATTTCTTTCTGTGAGTTGATAAGGAAGAAATCTATGCGTTTCCTTGACATCTTTTATCGACTGTGTAAACTAAACAAGAAAGACAATACAAAAAAGAATAAATGAATGTGTCAATTGTCTTTACGGTAAGTAAATGTGTGGGAAAATACTAAAAATGTACTTACCAACTCGAGGGTTGTTGACCTTGTGTCATATCCTGCCCGAGCGGAGGGGTTGGTAAATAGGAACTCGAGGGTTGGACTGCAGCCTCGAAATAAGTGAGTTCGAACTCTTGTCACGTTATTACGCTCACTTTTGGACTAATACTCTTGGCAAAGGCATGAACCTGCTTAATCCTTCAACTATGGATTAAATAGTACTACTACTATTCTTCTACAAGGATGACTGGCATTAAATAACCCACGAAAGCCGATATGCCATTAAACAAAGAAACCAAATCAAACCTACGAAAGAAGAATTCCTTCTTATTGTTGGTTGAGTGCGTTTGGAATTATTACATATATATACTAGCTGAAAAAAATAGTTGTGCAGCTGGGATCAGGAATACTTTCGGAGCCAGGGTATCATTACCCAAAGCGCGGCAGTACTACCAAACTGTTGGTTGGTTAGTTGTGTTTTTTTTTTTTTTTTGCAGCTCAACCTTTGTAGGTTATATTATGCCAAATCCTTATATATATATATATATATATATATATATATATATATATATATATATATATATATATAATTTGTAAAAGAATAGTTTGAAGATAACATTATTTTTGAACGAGCCCGAGCACATTTGTTAACACACAGTTGATTGGTTCCAAGACTTGCTACGTAACACTAATGATTCTTTTTAACATCAGTCATTTGTATGCCTACAAGTAAATGGTTTCAAGTGTTGTAAATAATTGAATATTTCTATTTGACTCATAAATGGGACTATCAATCCGGGTCGGAGTAGACCTGGGAGTAATGGCAATGAGGGAGTGTTCCACATTCCCCAATTTCTAGGACTACAGTTTCAACATCAGATGTAATTCAACTTCATATCCAGGACTCTAAATGCTTTCAAGTATTGCTATTGTCACGTGATAGCTCACGAAGACGAAGAGGTAAGAATGACACTATCCCCCCGTTGAACTAACATTATCGAGCAGTCAAAAGGTGACCGTTAGGAGAGAATGTGGGTCACGCAGATGTTCGCACCTAAGTGACCTTGGGTCGCCGGACATCGGAAGGGGAAAGAAAAAAGAAGCCAAATGATTGGCGGGGACCCCAAACGGAAGTGGGGTTCCCTTCCCCTCAGGGGTAGTAAGGGAGTTTTTGAGCAAGTCTCGTGGCAGACGGACGATAGCCATTTTACTCCGGGCTAAAGACAAAAGACTAACTGAGACACGAAGGACTCCAAAATCCTTCAAGCCAGTACTAAAAACAGAACGAAGTCTATTAGCCCGTGAAAGAAGAAAAATTCTCCAGTGGAACCCCGTCAAAAAAATAAGATAAGTAACTTTGGGACATTTTTCCTTTACACCCAAATTTTGTTTACCACTCTCTCTCTCTATTTGAAGAAGGATAAAAGCCAAGAAAAGACATTTATATTCATGGACTATCCTATTATATATTTTTGACACTTTGAACGTATATATATATATAACCGTAGTAAAGAACCTATGTATTTTCATTTTACCATGTGGTCTATGTTATTATTTCATGCTTTCCTTTCAGCTTCTATTCGCCTTACATTATCTTGCTTAGAACTGTCCTATTAATTCCTAAAGTATCACACGGGAAACCGGAGTTGCCGACTACTACAACAACATTAATATTATTACAACTAAGACCTATAGGCCCGTATTCTTCTATTATCTAAGGGAAAGAAGTTTAGCGGCCTGGTGGGTGTGTGATAGTGTGAAATTTTGGACCCCTTTGCCAGCGGTGGCCAGTCTGGCCCTAAATTATTCCTTCACGTAATATGCCAGTTCTTATCTGCCTGAGAAAAGAACTCTGAACAGGACTTATTTCTGTAGGGGATCAAGTGCCAACCTGCCCCGTCTTCACACGTGCGAAAATAAAGTCCCGTTTAGGGATTTTAGTCAATTTGCCGTCACACTATCAAACACTAATAATTCTATTCATTATTCATTCGTTTCAACACAGATGAATGGTGCCAAGTATTTCTATGTAATACTACTAGTTCAATTTAACATCATTCATTTGTTTGCACACAGTTAATTGTTTTCAAGTATAGTAGATGATTAAATATTTCTATTTGACCCATAGATGGGATCCTAAAAGGTACTAACAATCCGCGCCTGAGTAGACATGGGAGCAATGGCAATGAAAGAGTACTCCACATTCCCCAAAGCTCCAGAACTATAGCCTCACCATTTGATGCAGTTTTGTGTCATATCAGGACACTCGTTGAGGTAGGGTCTTATTTCTCAGTAGAAACGCAGTTGGTGTATTCTACAGCCCCAATTGACTGGGTTGTACCAAAATTTTCCGTCAAATCGTGGGAATACCAGATCAAAATGCAACCACTTCATAGAATCCTTTACTCTATTCACTAAAAATAAATAACGACTTTCCGCACCCCAGGAGCTCGTCATTTTGAACATTACCTTAACTCCATCAATTCTTTAAATTTTTGTTTTGCGTATAATGTATCGAATAGAGATACCATCATTTCCATTTTAAGAGTTTTAAAATTTCATTTTAAAAGAATAAGACAAACTTTGCAGATAATACTTTTTTTAAGAAAAAACTGAGTAATACCAACCAAAGAAATGGTCACCGTGTTCCCTGTAACTATATAGAAGGTCAGTCTCTATCTAAAAAATACACCATCTTGATGGTAATGAGACATCCCGAAAAGGTGTTTACTGCCAATTCTCGTAACTAACACCTCATCTTTGGTCATCTCAAAGACTTCAACAAAAAACGTTCCGACAGAGGGATATTTAAATAGTGTCCAGCCGACTAGGAATAAAATAAGATATACTATTTCCTACGGATTGGCAAGATCGAAAAATGAATGAAGTGGAATGTTTTGTAGGTGTGTGTACGTGTTCACGTTTGGAAAGACCAACAGCAAAAGTAGTGCTTACTTGAGAGTGTCTCGAGAGGAGCTCTCGAAAATATGTTCAAATGCAATGCGTTGGGAAGTGAAAAGGAAGTTATTCTCTTCTTTTCGGAAATGCGTTCATAAAAAAAAGTAAAAAATAACCTTTCTGTTTTTTTAACATTATGGGAAAAATGTATTCTATTTGTTTTCTTTGAATTCTTTATCAATAGTTTATTTATTTCATTTCTAACAAATGGATCAACTGAATTGATCGACGTAATTGTTGTAAAAAGAATGAAATCATTAGTTTTCAGGAATGAATTAAAACTATTTTAAATAATCCATTTAGGGACAGATGCCGAAAGAGTGTTTTTGTTTTGTTTTTTGTTTTGTTTTGGTTTGTTTTGGTTTTTTTTGGGGGGGGTGTTTTGCTGCATATGAACTCTTTCACCAGTAGCCTGGAAGAACTAGGTTCAATCCAAGGTCGAGTCATACTCAAAAATGGTACTTGATGCCTCCTTACTTAACAATTAGCATTATAAAGTACAGATCAAGGGTAAGTAAAGCAATCTAGAGAAAGGAGTAGCGCCCTCCCCTAAACCTCGGTGTTGTAGCTATTGAAAAGGAAGCCTTCGGGTCGCCCTCGACTACGGTCAGCCAACTTTACTTTTATATATATATATATATATTAGGGTAGGTTGATTTTTCACTTTTTTTTAAATATCAAAAAGAATAATGCACTGAAAGTTGTGTATATACCTATTAAATACTCATACCAAAAATTAGATCTGAATCTTCAACGGTTTTTTGCGAATTTGGCATGAAAGATTTTGAATAAACACGTACTGAAAAGTCTTCGATTTTGCCAGATTTGGCCTAAATATTGATGTAAAAACCAAACAATTTCAGTATTTAAATTAGGAAATCTTATTTCATTTTATGGAAATATAATAAATAAATTATAACAAACCTTCAAATTGAAAATTGAACCCCTACCCCACCCTGCTTTACCTGTGTCGAATCTAAAATGCTATTATTCAAGCAGTAATATTCGAATATATTGAAAAAAAACTTTTTCCTGATATGAATTGAAATACAACAAATAAACAAATATGGAAAAACAAATAATTGTTTAATAATTTTTAATATATGGAATCAAATAGTTCCATATATGAGCCCTTAGATGAAAATGCTGGTCTCAATTGTTGGCACAAAACTTTTGCAAGTATGTGCTGGTGCCTTGCTTCAAAGCCATACATGGATTGAGAAGCCTCCGTTACTAACTTAACTGCCCATTCCACACCTTGGGAATGTGAAGGGAAATCTGGCAAGTTAATCTTTTCACCAGTTAACAATGAATTCTGTAATTCATCGTCAGAAAAGTCTCGTGTGAGTGGTGGCTCACAGACTCCATTTACTGACAAATCAATTAAATCAGTCCAGTGCACAACTTTAAAGTTGATATTGGGATCTTTTAAAATCTTTTCTTGACTGGCTTCCCTCTTCTAAAAGAATATAAAAAATAATTTGAGTTTAATTTTTAAATGCAATTTGTTCTGCTTTAATAATATTTGGTGAAATCAGATGTAATCTTTAAAATGTTTCAATAAATTGGCACAAGTACTTCAACCAGTTTTGTATGAATAAATATAAATGTACCTAATGGCCAAAATTCTTTTTATACCCTCTTCTCTCACTTCAGGTTCATCAAATTTCACCATTGAAAATAAAACATTCTCCAGAAGTAATGCCTAGGCATTATACTGGAGGTTTTTTAATGTAATCCTTTGAACCTCAATTGGTTTCTTTCGTATCCTGTCAATCATATTGTAAATATAAATTTGCTGGTGATGGAACTTGTTACTTTTTTTTTTATATCAAACCAACAAATAGCATAAATATTCACAATAAAATTTATCAAACTATATAGTTTGGTCGAAAGATTCTGTGGATATGCCCCACGAGTCCATAGGCACATGAGCCTGATGGCCAAAGTTAACCACCTTGCCTGGTTTAATGGACCAATTTTCCACGATGCAAATCTAGGGTCCACTTTACCTCTAGAAATACCAACTGTATATTCATAGAGTAGTCTTTGGTCACTACTAAGGCTATCCATATCTTTCATTCCAAAATGAAACTCCAGGAGATTCTCGACAGCTGAAAAAGATTTTGGGGGTAAATTATGGCAATCATTTGCACATAATTTACCCAATTGACCATTGAATGTAGTGTGGCTTTTTGTGGTGCCATCTAAATGTTTGGATAAAGCTCTAAATGGAAGTTCATTTTGATATAAGGAGCAACCAATTGTGTGAAGATTTTTTTTTTTTTTTTCTAAAAGTGTAACAAGTCCACCTTCACAGCCTGTATTTGCATTCGTGTTGTCAACAAGGACAGCCTTAATAGTGTACCAGTTGCACCAATATCAGGAAGAACCCTGTGAGTCAAATATATACTCTCATTTGGTGTCTCCTTTGTGATTGTCAAGTGGCATTAGGTCCTTTGGCTTTTTTCAGAATTTTACTTCCATTTTCCTCCACTGATTCCTTGTAGTGTCTTTTTCCTCTTTTTCCTTGTAGTGTCTTTTTCCTCTTTTTCCTTGTAGTGTCTTTTTCCTTGTAGTGTCTTTTTCCTCTTTTTTCCTTGTAGTGTCTTTTTCCTCCACTGATTCCTTGTGTGTTTTTTTCCTCCCATCAACTCCTATACAAAGAAGATTCTCCACATTTTCATTTTGCTTTTCATAGGCATTTATTTTCACTTTAGCCTTTGCTCTATTTTATATTTATCCATATAGATATTCTTTATATCTATATTAGGGATAAAAAGGCCAATAGCCCTCAAATCCAAGAGCAAGGCATGGGCAAGGCTGGCTCCAAGATTAGAAAATATATCACCCCTAACTAACTCAAGAGTATACCTTGGAATTTTTGTGAGGTTATAAAGCACTTGGAGAGGACTATCTAGCTGTTTATAATCCTCTGTTTCATCACTTGGAGAAGATGAGTAAGAATGAGAAGAATCACCCTGAACATATAATGTTGAAGCTATTGGTGGGGATATCTTCATACTTTTTTGTTGGCTTTTTTGTCAGAGGAGAAGTGCAGATGATGTGCTTAGTCTGGCAATTTTTTTTGGTGCATTTGACATTAATATTGTCACAACTTAAAATTGGCAGGTTGCACGAACATGATGATATATCAAAAAATGTATCCAACTTTTCCTTCCAGAATTTTAGTTGGGCAGCAGGTAGATGTTTCCTACTTATTTGCTTTGCCTTCTGAAAGCATAGAATTTTCAGCTTGTTGACAACACTAATTTCTTTTAACAAAGGCAAACGAGGGTTGACAGCCTTCCAAATATCTATCACGTCCTTTGCTATTAATTTAGAAATACCTAAACAAGAAAGGTGGGGATAAGTGTTCATTAAAAAATAGCTGTATTGAGTTATTTGTCGACAAGTTCCTGTCTCAGTTTTATCCAATGTTGATGGTAAACCTGAAAATTTAATTGCACCTTTATTTCTGGTGGAAACTCCAATGTTTTTTCCAGCAATTTTTAATCAAAATATCTGTAAAAAGAATATATATATATATATATATATATATATATATATATATATATATATATATATATATATATATTGTCTGAAAATACACGAAGACGTTTTTAAAAAATTGTAAATAAATTTCGAAATTCATTAAAAAAAAGTAATAATGTTTATTTACCACACAGCAGTATTGTACTGTTTAGTTCCAAAATTAACTCGTAAACCGACTTTTCACTTAAAAAAACACAAAATTTTAAAATGTAAATAAATTACAATAATTATAAAATGTTTAAATATTTTAATAGTATGTCTACTTTGCGAAATATATATATTTGCTTTAATTATAAGGGTAAAAAACATAAACAAACCGAAGTACGACGGAGAGATATTTACCACCGGTGAAAGGCGAAAAAATATCCGGTAAATAAAACGAGGTTTAGTAAGTCGTTATTTGTATTTTAAACTATATATTCTAATGTATTTTATTTTTGTTTTTGGTCATTTAATTAAACATAATATGGGAATGGATAATAAACTTAAAAATATCAATTACTTAATAAATTTTATAATCTAATTTTCCTTTAGTCTCAGTTTTAATCTTATGGATACAGGTTTCCATCGTCACCGATATCACGACTAAAATCACAAAATATTGTCTTTAAATGCGATTTCGCAAAAAAATACCAAATTTTGGAAAAAAACATTTCGTGGGGTAATTTCTGATGTTATTTTGCAACTTTCACCGCGTCATTCTTTTTACATTTCCAAAATCGACCTACCCTTATATATATATATATATATATATATATATATATATATATATATATATATATATATAGGGTGTCTTAATATACCTAGGATCCATGTGAATGCTAATAACTCTACAAATGATAATATTGTGTTCTTTTTTTGTCTTAGATTCGAAAATATAACGACTGTTAATCCCAATGCATTTGTTTTACTACTTATTTAGAGACAAAATCATTCAAAACTTTCTCAGAATAGATTCAAGCCATTAATATGATAATGATTTATTACTGAGACAAGAAACTCAAAAAAGGATTGCATGTCATTGAAGCTAATATAGTAATAATTTAAAAAAAAAACAATAATTAAATGTCTCTAGCTTAAAAGATGCATTTTTTAAGGACGTGTTCCAAATGACCGTCATTGCCCTTGTCTCAGTAATAAATCATTACCGTATTAATGGGTTGTATATATTTTCAGACACCATATATATATATATATATATATATATATATATATATAATTTGTAACTAAATAGTTTATAGGTAAACGAGATCGTTAGACCTCATTTGTTTTTACACAGTTAAATGGTTTCAAGTATTCCCATCTAGCTCTAATAATCTGATCCACTCTAACCCAAAGTAAAAGAATCTGATAGGATCCCATTTATGGATCAAATAAATCTGTTTGAAGAGTATTAGAATTTGATGAAAATACTTGAAACTATTTAACTGTGTGCAAACAAATGATTGCTTGGTTTGTTGGATTTTATGGCATATCAACCTTTGTAGGTTATTTAACGCCAAATCTATTTTTATGTGAATAATCAGTTTCATTTCAAACAATTCAGTTTAGCATGAGTACACAGTTTAACTGTCAAAAACATTTCGATTTCAAACTATTCAAGCAGTTATATATAACAATTCAGTTTAGTGAAAATACAGTTTCAATGACAAAAACAGTTCAATTTCAAATAATTCAGTTTAGCATAAACACGCAATATAAATGTAAGTTGAGTTTGATTGTGAAAAACATTTCTTTTTCGAGCTATTCAGTTCTAATTCAGCTAAATCAGTTTAGTATAAGTACAGATTTTTTTCTTACACAGTTACATGTCAAAACAGTTCCATGTCAAACAATTCAGTTTAGTGCAAATACATCTTCAATATCAAAAACCAGTTCTATTTGAAATTATTTAGTTTAGCATAAACACGCAGTTTAAAAGTAAGTACGGTTTAATTATCAAAAACATTTCTATTTCAATCTATTCAGTTTAATCAAACAATTCAGTTTAGCATAAGTATGCTCTTAGTTGTATTTAACCCATAGATAGGGCCCTATCAGGTGCTACCAGAGTGGACCTGGGAGCAATGGCAATGAACGGGTACTCCGCATTTCCCCAAAGTCCCAGCATTACTGGGACCTCACCATCAGACTGTTTAGTGTCATATCAAAGACACTCATTGGGGGGAATTTTACCCCTCTGCAGAGGTGCAGTCAGTGTATTCTACAGCCTTAACCGACTGCGCAATACACAGAGTTAATGGTAAAACAGTTTTATTTCAAATAATTCAGTTTAGCATAAGTACACAGTTTAGATGTCAAAACAGTTCTATTTCGAGCAATTCAGTGTAGCATTAGTACGCAGTTTTAATGTCAAAACAGTTCTATTCTAAACAATTCAGTTCAGCATAAATAAGCAGTTTAAATGCATAAAAACAGTAAACACCAACCACCGTTTAGTTCTATTTAACCCATAGATAGGACCCTTGTCTGGTGCTACCACTCCGGGCCAGAGTGGACCTGGGAGTGATGGCAATAAAGGGGTACTCTGCATTCCCCAAAGCTCCAGCATTGCTGGAACCTCACCATCAGATTGTTTAGTGTCATATCCAGGACACTCGTTGGGGGGAGTCTTACCCCTCTGTCGGTGGATTCTACAGCCCCAGCCTCCTGGGCAAAAATGATTGCTGTTTTTGAATGGGAATAGTTGCTTGAAGAAGTGTGATTGTGATTGTGAAACTGTGTGCAAATTATTTGTATTAGATAGGAATACTTGATACCATATAAATGTGTGCAAATTATTTTTGTTTGTTAGAAATATTTGATATCATATAACTATGTGCAAATAAATAATTATTAGAGACAAATTTTTAAAAAAGTGCGATTTAGAAATGATAGCAATGGAACGTTGAAAATATGAATAGTTACGACAATAATCAAATATTTACTAGTGAATTAAATATCAGCATTAAATAACTCACGTGGGTTTGTTTTTATGCCGTTAAATAAACCAAACCAATATTATTCAATGTTGAACGGTTATATATTTTAAAACGTTTAATCTTTAAAATATAATTTTAATAAAGTGAAAAGTTTTTGGTTTGATTTAATCATAGAAAAGGAGCGTTTTATCTATTTTCTGCATTTAATTTTCTAATCTCTTTCTGTCAGATTAGCCTTGTGGGTAGAGTGTTCGCCAGTGGTCCGGGAGACCGGGTTTCAATCCCAGATCAAGTCTTACCAAAGACTTCAAAAATGGTACTTGATACCTCCTTGCTTAACGCTCAGCAATATAAGATACGTATCAAGGGTAAAGTGGAGCCATCCAGGGAAAGAAGTAGCGCCCTCCCCTACACCTCGGTGTAGTAGCTATTGAAAAGGGAGCCTTCTGGTCGCCTTCTACTGCGCTCGCCAACTTACTTACTATAGATTTTCTAAAAATTAATTCTAAAAATTTGCGAGGTAAATTTTCAAGGGAGGCCACTCTGTTGCAATTATTTCCCTTAGACTGTATACACTTGACGTGGCTTTTTTTTAATCGATGTTATTATTTTGAATGATTTTCTAAGGTGTTGCTATTTACTGTAGCTTAACTTAGTTTAGCACAAAGCCAAAAGTGTAAATCAAAATCAAAATCACTAACAATGGCCCCTTAACTACGTGAGGGACCCTGATTTTATTAGGTACCAAAATCAACTTTTATCTCTTTTAAAAACTTTTTGGTGTCTTTTATATCAGAAAAAAATTAACTACTTGTATTAATATTGAGATTATATTCATTGCAATATTAAACTGTTTGATTTTTTAATGCTTGTTGAACGATAAATAAAGACGAGTATTTGATACGCAATAAATATTACATAAAGGATGGTTGGTTGGTTGGTTAATTATGGCATATCAACCCTTCTGGGTTATTTAATGCCAGATCCAGTTTATATATTATTTATATCGGAATCTCTAGTCAGCTGAAGCAGTAGAATATACCAACTGCTTTTCTGTAGAGGGGTAAGACCCCACCCCACCCAACGAGTGTCCTGGACATGAAACTAAACAACCTGATGGTGAGGCTCTTGTAATTCAGAGCTTTGGGGAATGCAAAGTACTCCTTCACTGCCATCGGTCCCAGATCTACTCTGGCCTGGAGTGGTAGTACCTGATAGGGTCCTCTCAATGAGTCAAATAGAACTAAACTGAACATTTTTGACATTTAAACTGTGTACTAATGCTCAATTGAATTGTTTGAAATAGAACTGCTTTGTAAACAAAAACTACACTTATACTAAACTATTCTGCAAATCTTTATGTTTTTCTCACGTCTTTTATCATTAAGATAAAATAATCTACATTTTTTAACTGTCATGATACTTCTATACAGTTCATTAACTTTTCTATTGTATTAGATAATTAAATAGTATTTAATAATTTACAATGATTTACGAACAAACAGAATTTATCTAATAGTGATATGTAATTTGCACAGGGATTTTTTAAAGCAGGTTTTAATGTAATATAAGGGATTTCGTCTTATATATCTTGCCTTTCGGTTTAGTTAGGCTGAGAACCTTTTGTTTAGCGCATGGGTTAGTTAGGTGCAACATTAACGCAGGTGTTCACGTGCACATGGAGAGGATGTGTCATTCAGAGATATCAAAATAAAAATCCCAGATAGGAATTGTGACCAGGGTATTTGGGTGACGTCATGCACTGGAAGCGTGGGCTGAGATTTGAGAAAAAGCAGTTAGTTGAGTTCTTGCCTTGGAAGAAGAAGGTTGACTTTCGGGGCTCGTCGAGGGAGACTAGTAGTTTGCTTCAGGAGCCGCACATGCTGGGGGGCAGATGGAAAAGTCAGCATAGAAAGATTGTGCCTCACTCTCTTCATGTCGAAAAACCTTTAAATTCAAAAAGGTGAATAAAAAGTTTTGTACCTGAACCAATTTCGTAAAGTTTCGTGCTTTTAGATTTCCGATGTCCATTTCACATATCCGTATCATGGGTATGTTACATTAAGTTAAGTTTGGTTATTAAGTTTGATAGCATATCAACTCCTGTGGGTTATTTAATGCCAAATACTATTTATACATTATATATATATATATATGTGTATGTTTGTATGTATTTGTGAGTGTGAATGTGTATGTGATTTATAAAGTAAAGTTAGCGACTGTAGTTGAGGGCAACCAGAAGGCTCCCTTTTCAATAGCTACTACACCGAGGTGTAGGAGAAGGCGCTACTCCTTTCCCTGGATTGCTCCACTTTATCCTTGATACGTACCTTGTAATCCTGAGCTATAAGCAAGTAGGTATCAAGTACCATTTTAAAAATCTTTGGTATGACCTGACCTGGTATTGAACCCCAGTCTCTTGGATCATTGACGAACACTCTACCAACTAGACCAAATAGCATGATTTGTAAAGTAACTTTATTTTTAAATGAATTAGAGCTCATTTGTTTGCATACAGTTGAATAGTTTCAAATACTAATAATTCTATTTAGTATTAATTATTTTATTTGCACACTGTTAAATGGTTTTGAGTATTGCTATCTAACACTAATATCTATATGTAATATCAATAATTTCAGATGGCAATAATCCTCTTGGGAAAGGTATGAATCCAACTATTCTCTCTCCAGCAATGAGTTAATAGTAGGGTAGACTGCATTCTTTAGCATTGTTTAGGTAACTAGTTTAGGAGAAGGAAAACTCTGAATTCAGGTCTGTTAAATTCTGCTTAAAAATTGACCTTGTATCATGTGGAGGGGTTGGTAAATGCATAATTCTTTCTCTCTCTCTCTCTCTCTCTCTCTCTGTTTTGTTTTCTTTACTTTGTACTTCAATGCAAAACCCCTTCTCTACCCTCCAGGGTTGTAGCAACCAAAGTTTTAAAACTCCTCAAAACCAGGAACTTTCAGTCATAACAGCATAATCTGCTTAAGTATTAGCAAATTATACTGTACAAGAACTTGTCTTTTTGATGTCCTGGGTATGACACTAAATGGTATCAGGTGGCAAGGTTCTAGTTCTGGAGCATCTGGAGAATGTGGAATACCTCTTTCTTGTTATTACTCCCAGATTCATATAATTTACACAGTTGTATGGATCCAATTCCAGGTTAGAGTGAACCTGGGAGTTATGAAATTAAGAAATAACTCCATCCTTCCTAGATCTCCAGAACTAGGACCTCACCACTGAATGCAGTTTAGCATCCTACTCAGGATAGACTTGTTTTTTTTAAGGTCTTACACTTCTGCAGAAGATGAAGTTGGCCTATTCCAAGCCTCTCACCACCACCAACAACAACAACAACAGAACGACTTATGTGATTGGTTAAAAAGTCTGTGTGGTTCTCTCTGATGATTGGATAGATTGAATTTGAATTTCTTATTTTTAATAAAGAGTTTCTTTCTTTCTTTCTTTCTTTTTTTTCTTGTTATGATTCTGTTAATTTTTTAGGTTATCAAAAAGCATGTTTTTGAAAGTTACATTTTTATTCATTTTCTTTTAGTTCTTTGAATGATGAAAAAGAGAAGAGTCTTCTAAAATTCTTGGTGTGGTAAAATAGAAAGTACTTTTCTTTTTTAGTAGCAATGAGTTAGTTGACTAATCTTGGTGGTCCAATGGCAACTGCCTCTAACTTATGTGTCCCAATTTGATCGGCATTTCTAAAAATTCATATTCTTATCCATAACAGAAATTTTAAATCTTGTTTGATGATTGATGATTGGTTAGTAAATGAGTGCTAAAATCAGGGAGTCTGTTCACTACATCTACATAAGAGAACCTATCATATTTTTCAGTGTATAATACAGTCCCAAACATTTCTACTTTCAGGCTATACTTGCCATATAAGACTACTCCTTCCAAGGCAGCCACTCAACTTATGCAAGGTTAAGTATGAAATGCAAATGGAATCAATAACTCAATTTCAAATCCTGGACAAGGCTGTTTATATTTTCCTTTGCACCAATGCCCTTAGGAAAGCAAGAATCTATCTGTTCTCCCTACCAGCTGTAGGTAAATAGTAAGGTAGTTTAGGTTCTGTAGCCTTGGCTAGGTAGCCAATTTAGGAGAAGGAAAACTTTGAATTCAAATAAACAGTACCTCGCTTATGTCACATCCTGTGCACAGTAGAAAAGAAGCAGAAGATACCCTGCAAAAACAATTACTGACTCTGACTACGCCGATGACATATGACCAATGCACACAAAACTGAATACATGTGCTTTAATCAAACAGGTGACATTTCCACACTAGATAGAACCTCTCTGAAACTGGTAGACAAATTCACCTACCTGGGAAGTAGTGTCTCATCAACCGAAGAAGATATTGACACATGGCTAACGAAGGCATGGACAGCTATCGATCAGCTATCAATCATATGGAAGTCAGACCTGATTGATAAAATGAAACGCAGTTTCTTCCAAGCAGCAGTTGTATCGATACTGCAATATGGATGCACTACTTGGACGCTAACAAAACGGCTGGAGAAAAGGCTAGACGGCAATTACACAAGAATGCTGCAAGCAATATTGAACAAGTCCTGGAGGCAACACCCCACAAAGCACCAACTATACGGCCACCTACCTCCCATCATGAAAACTATCCAAGTTAGACGAACCAGACATGCAGGACACTGCTGGAGAAGCAGGGACAAGCTCATAAGTGATGTACTCCTATGGACCCCCACATATGGCCGAGCAAAAGCAGAACAGCCAGCACGAACATACATACAGCAGCTATGTAAGGATAAGGGATGTAGCCCTGAAGACCTGCCAGAGGTGATGAACGATAGGGAGAAGTGGCGAGAGAGGGTCAGAGATATCCGTGCTAGCGGCACAACATGATGATGATGATGATGATGAAGGCATATTTTTTGACAAACTATTTCAAAATGTTCAGTTTAATCAAACAGTTCTAATTCAGACAATTCAGTTTAGCTAAAGTATAGTTTTTGTCCACACACAGTTAAATGTCAAACAATTCCATTTAGTATAAGTACACAGTTTAATTCTATTTAACCCATAGATAGGGCCCTATCAGGTGCTACCATTCCGGGCCAGAGTGGACCTGTCAGCAATGGCAATGAAGGGGTGCTCCACATTCCTCAAAGATCTAGCATCACTGGAACCTCCCCATCAAATTGTTTAGTGCCATATCCAGGATACTTGTTGGAGCAGGGGGGGTTCTTTGCCTTCTACAGAGGTGCAGTCAGTGTATTCTACTGCCCCAGTTGACTAGGCAAGCAGAGGGGTTGGGTAAATACATTTTAAAGTCAATTTTAACACCCGAAAACAGTATTCCAACTGAAAATTTTTTATTAGTGAATAAAGAACATCATTTGAGCTTTCTGAAAATTCCTGGACAGTTTTTAATAAACAAACAATAACAATTGTTTAATTGATCCACTTCCAGAAATAAAATAACTTATCTGTAGATTTTTTTTTTTTTTTTGGTCATCACAAGTTCCTAGTGTTGGACACTCCCACTTTAACCTCCACACATCATCATCATCATCACCAAGGTGTACCAACTGCATGGATGGCCTTGACTCTCTCTCACTATCCATCCCTATCAGCTATAATTCTTAGCAAGTTCTCTAGATGGCATCAAGTGTCCATATTGATGAATGTAAATTTTTGCTGATTGGCTAACATTGGTGCGACCATGCATGGGAGTCCATTAAGAAAATTTCTAATGAGTTCATCCTTACTCCACCAGTAGTGCTGGGTAGGTTTTGCTCATCTTTCTTCAATGGATTGTGAGATCGAAGGCAAGCGGCCGTACAGCTGCTGTTTTATAGGTTGATGCTTCCAGGATCTGTTCAAAACAATTCTTGTGTAGTTCGCATTTAGTTTTTTCAACCATGCATTTCATTAAAGTGGTGCAACCATACAGTATTACTGACACAGCAACAGCTTGGAAGAATTGCCATTTCCTTTTATCAGAGAGATCAGATTTCCATATAATCGTTAACTCATTAATAGCAGTCTAGGCATACATTGAAATTGCACTCAGTAGATGGGATATTGCTACCAAGGTATATGAATTGGTCTACTAATTTGAGAGGCTTGCCATTTAATGAGAAAATAGCACTAACTTGATTAAAACACATTAACTCTCTTTTATTCGAATTTATGTAGATACTGGTGCCACTTGCTGCTTGCTCCAGGCTATGCAGCAGAGATTTAGCTTGAGCAGGTGTATTTGTAAGAAGCACAAGATCATCTACATTGTCTGCATCAGTAATAATTTCTATTGTATATCGTCTACTTCTTGCCTCTTTGTGAGACCATTTTCTTTCATTAGATTTATTGACATCTATAGTAGGTAATCTAGGTAGGTTATAAATAGATATGGCGTTAATGTATCTTCTTGAAAGACTCCTGCAATAATGTCAAAGACATCTGTGTCACCATCAGGTGAGCAATCCATTGCCTTTGTGCTTTTGTAGAGTATCATTACAGCAGTTACAGTTTCTATGGGGAGACTTGAGGCTAGAAGTATTTATTCCATCTTTTCTCTATGCATGGAACAAATCTACAAACAGAATTGGCGCCTTGAGATTTTTTGCATGTGATGATTCAATAGATAATCAGAATTTGAGATGATATCGATCAATTTCTCAAAAAAAAAAAATAAAATAAACAAAAAAAAAAAACACACATTCTGATTTTTTCCAAAAACTTTCTCAACTTCAGATTAAATGCAATTGAGAATGAGGACACTATAAACCTTAGCAAAAACAGCTGTAAGAGTTATAGCTCTGTAGTTCTTAATGATTCCAAGGTTGCCATTCCTCAAGAAGGGAAGAAGAATGCACCCTTTCATCCATTTCTCTATTGTATTTTGAGTTGTCTCAAATTCCTGCTGTTAGATACTTCAATTTCAATATCTACACAAGCAACATCAAAATCGAACAAAAATAAATGAAATAATTTAACACAAAAAAATGGACTTTAGATTTTGCTTTATTTCTTGTTTTACAACAGAATTAAGAGCCAAACATTCATGCAGTTATAACAGATAAAATTTCATCATCTTTTCATAATTACAAGCAGTTCTGTATATCTTTTTATCAAGTGAAATAACCTTTGTAATAAAAGAAATTTAGTCAAATATAAGATTGTCAAAAAATGATATTATTTACACACACACATATATATTATATTATATTATATTATATATATATATGTGTGTGTGTGTGTGTGTGTGTGTGTGTGTGTGTGTGTGTGTGTATTATTAGCTTTATTGCAAGTTACATACATGATATATTAATGTGTAAGTATAGAATTCTTTATGTAGATTATCTTTTTAATATTTTGCTTAATTTCATGAGTGTTGATCTTTAATTAAAAAGCATCGTTTTGTGAGAAAAAATAATTAGGAATTTTACTGGGATTTTGTTTTTTGGTTTTTGTTTTTTTTTAATGAGGACATTATAGATTTTTTGTTAATATACCAACAATATAACAAGTGGTTAGTTAAGAACAGGTGAAAATGTTATTTTCATTTCTCAAGATACCTTCTTTTTTTGTTTTTTAGAAACATTTTTGATGATATTAACAAACTGCAAATTTGAGGAATACAAATATTAAAAAAAAAAATAATAATAAACCATATACTCTATGAAGTGTGTGTATATAAGTTGGGGGCTTACAAAAGAAATAGACTATTTCAAAATTTATTTTTAAAAACAATTTAAAATATCTAAAATACTTGATAAAGTTTATTACTGCAACTCCCAGTTATTTGATGAGTGTACCCCTTGGAGGGAGTCAGTTATTTTTTTTGCAAACACGTTAATATCTTAAACTATGGTAGCAAGAGTTATTGTGATAAGTTGGTTCAGATTATTGAAATTACCAGGACAAGGAGTGACAAATACTGAACTCCTTCAGGGGTTTCTCTATAAAACTGTGTATCCTATGGGTCAATATCTTCAGGTTTTTAGGGGTGTTTTTTAAATAAATTTTTTATAACATTTCTTTTGTAGATATCCTTAATAGCTTTTAAAAATACTATTAGATCAACTTTTGATCATCAAACCTACTTATAGCAAAAGGATGTAAGCTAATATTCTACAAATAACATTTCTTTATACATGACAGTGTGGCTTTTTTTTTTCTTTTTTTTTTTCTCATTTTGAAAAAAATGTTAATTTTGCCAGTTTCAAAAAACATGGTGTCTTGATAATAAAAAAAATTGGTTGAAAATATTCAAAAGTTTAGATATAAATATCAATACATCTGTAATAAATCTACTCAAACTTTTCAAAATTCAATGAAACGTATCTCCCAGAATGCATTTATTTAATCAATAAGTCTGGACACAATTTATTATGTGAAACAAATTAATTTTTTTTTTAATTTGTGAATAAAAGAAAACAATTTCCTTAAAATTTCACACTTTTCAGACATCCAAAAAAAATTAGTTTTAATTTTTAATTCTTTTATTAAATTTTGGCAATATATCAAAAATGAAAATAAAGTTTACAAAGAATCTCAAATATGAAAAAGCAATTGACATAATGGACATTATCAAAAAAATTAATTCTGGATTATTAAATTCACACTAACTCTTTCTTTTAAAATTTTAAATTCAATTTTCTTTGCCAGTTATAAACTAAAGTTCAAGTTGTTTAAAAGTTTAAAACACACACACACACACACACACTATAGTGATTTCACTTGATTTTTTAACATTTATGGAAAAGAATATTAGCAGTGAATACCTTTAAGATCTTTTTGCAATTTGTGTTATTTTACCTATACACCATGTGAATTTTGTAGACATAAAGTACAAAAGACATTGCCAAATTTATAAGTTAGTCTTAAGCCCCTGATAAAACTTGATTTAAAAAAAAAAAAAAAAAAAAAAAAAAAAGATATAAGAACAGAAGAGATTTATTTATTTTCAGATTTAATGGGTCTCCTTTGAACTAATTTAAAACAAGGTAGAATATTTGGACCCCCCACCCAGTTAAAGTGTTTGTTTTTTTTAATTTGATGGGTCCATTTGAATGAGCCCCATATAGATTTTGATGCATCTTTTTTTTACATACATATAAAATGTTTTGATATAGCTTTTAAGTTTTGCAAAATTTTGTCAACTTTGTTTTAAGTTTAAACTTCATTGAATTCAGATATGTATTAAGTGCAAAATTGCTCAAAATTGTACAAATTAGACAAAATACTGCAAGACAAGAAAAACATTTTTAAAAAAGGAAAATTGTGCAAACGGGATAAGAAGCCCTAAATTTTATTTGCCCAGAGGCTTCTTAAAGCCTAAATCTGGCCCCGATGAAAGACTTGTCCAACATCTATAGGGACACTGATAACTAAAGTAAACAGTTTAACAAAAAAAATATTTTAGCAAATAAGATCTGCTGTCATTGATTTGAAAATGATAATCTCAAATGATTTAAAATTATTTCTTAATCAGATCAAATTAACATTTTTGTTTTTTTAATTTTCATTTGAAATTCTTTATCATATTTTTTAAAGACACGTTTATCAATGAAAGAAACAGTCCTGCAAAATTGATAATAAAAACCAAATTCTTCTCAAATAATGATTTTTTTTTTATTTATCAACTTTGATATTTATAAGAAATATAATTTTTGAGTTTTTTGAGGGGGGCAGTATTCAAAATTTGATTTATATAAGGTTTTACAAATGTTTTTCATTTTTTTTTTATTTAAAGGAAATATGCTTTGGGTATTCAAAATAGAGGCACATTATTTTCAGGCCCAATTTCATTCTTTGTTTTCTGTGGATATAAAGTCATTAATTTTAAAGGAATAAATTAAAAAGTGATGAAATTGTTTTACACTTTAATCTCCTTTACATAAGCAACTGAAATTACTAATTAAATTAAGGATAATTTTATCAGTGGCATATTTTTTTAATAATACAGCACCTAACATGCTGTCAATTTTTGGAACAGGTGGGATTGTTTAAAAAAGATTTTTTTTTTTGAGGTGGGTTCTGAAATTTGATTGAACACTTTTGCAGGCAAAGTAATATTTTTGAAGTAGCTCAATTTAAGGTATTTTCTTCTTGGCTGCTCATGGACAATGTTTAAAAACATAGCTAGGAGGCCCCACTTTGGTGTAGGATCGTGTAAAGATTGTTTTTGCAGAATATCATGTTAGATGTTTTTACATTTGAATACAAACTTACTTCCTATTAATAGAATTAACACTTGTGCAAGATTATACGAAGTAGATAAGTTAGATTTTGTAAATACATAAATACACAAATCAGGTAAATCATTTAAAAGTGGCTCAACATCAACATACTCACACTTTGACTGAGATATTCTTTAGCAATAGATGTATGAAAATTATATAGATATGAATAGTATACAAGCTTTAACTGTAAACCAAGCAACGTATCTGTTTATGAGTTTAATATATATATCTTTTAGCATCTAGTAATTACAGGTGTTTACAATCCTAATTACTTTATTAGAGAATATAAAATATCTATAATTCTTAATGTGTACAAATTTGGAAGGATAAGTCAAAGTAATGCTAGATAATTAGGAAAAATTATATTTTGATAATGAAAAAATCTCATACTCATAAGTGTCTATTGGTGGGATGGGGGGGGAGATATGTTATTCATCACACTGGATCAAAAAGTTATTTTTATCCTCCCCCCACCCAACTCCAAATTAAGTCATCTTAAGTCAAGGGGCTTCAAAATTAGAAGTTTATAAAGCCAGGATGTTTAGCAGAGGTCACTATGAACAGTGTAACACTTTCTCTAATAGAAATGCTTATCTTGTAACAGGGTTTCCAGTATTTTGAGCCACCCCAGAAAAGTGGCAAAAGATACCCATAATTGTAATATTTTAGTCTGAATTTGTTTATGAAAAAATTTAGAACAAAATATTTGTTATTTCCTTAATATTTAATTTTAATTTTTTTATAAAAATAAGAAAACTTTAAAACATCAGTAGTTTTTGTTTTTGCTTTATCTAAAGTTATAAAATTATGTTGTTATACCAGTACAGAAAATATATAAGTCTATTAGATAGAACCTAATTAAGGTTTTTCTTAAGACAGAAGAAGCCAAAATGTAGAAAGAAGTCCACTTCAGAGGAAAAGATTTTGAGGAGAGGGACTTTAAAGACATAACAGACTTGTTGACTTCTTCTGTTGAGATTATTAGTTTTGATAGAAGGAACACAATACATCTCTTCTTTCACAAGTTCAAAGGCTTTTATTATCTGTCTTTTTATTTCTTGGGTCTGTTGAAACAACAAAATGTTAGTCAAAATTATCTTACAAATGAACTAGAGATCAATTTTCTCTCTACTCCTCACTTCCAAGCATGAACCAACTCCAAACCTCATTTCATAAATACTTCTGACTGACTGTCTACCTTTTTACATATAATAACCTATCTCCCATTATCAGAGGCAAATTTATATCTACAATTTCCTATAATCAATAAGATTACACAATGAGTGACTTCAAAGATGGCCACTGCACTGACAAACTTATAAATCTTTACATTATGAAAGATAAAGTTACAATTAGCTATACATAAACTATTTTAAAATACAAGTATAGGTAAATATACAATTTGAACACTTTTAAATTTAGCCAAAAAAGGAATAACTTGAGAATTAGAATTTGGTACTCAAAAATAAAAGTTCAGTTTATTGATATTTGATTTCAAATTATAAACCCCACCCAAACAACCAACATTTCTTCAATAAATTTAAACATTAAAAAAAAATCCACCAATCCACCCAATTTGTACAGAGATATATTTCCATTAACGGCATCTGACAAATGCCAAATGGAAAATTCCCCTGTTAATAATTAGCAGATATTTTCATCCCTCCCTGTCAAAATTAAACAATGTTTCTATCAAACAAAAATTCATTAGAAATTTTGTATTGAAAATCCACCCACCATATTTTACAGAATTTTGAATTAAGCAAATAACACCCAAAATTTATATATAACTCCTTCCCACCCTGATATAGTTAAGCGATCACATCTTTTCTTTTTGGTGTTTAAAACAAGTAAGCTTTCAATTTCAATCTCAGTTGCTCATATGACAGAAGACATTTTTCTCCACCTAAGATAAATCATTAGATTAAAATCATATAAATCTGGGTTGGTTTTTTTTTACTTATATAACAAAAACAAACGATTAACATGTTTTAAATAAATAAGTTTGTAGAAATATACTTCAAGTAGATTTTACTGTAAATAACAAAACAACCCCCCAACCCAAAGAAAAATTCATGAGCTGTTACCGGAAGGAAATTCAAGGGCAACAACTATTAAAAATAACTAATATGAGTTATCTTTCTTAATAAGTATTTCGCATCTTGTACAGCTTTTTCTTCTTTTTTTTTTTTTTTTTTTAAAATCACCGGAATAACAAAAAGGCAAGATTTTCCATTATAATTTTTTGTTTATAAATAACCTTTTTCCAGAGAAACATTTGATTCTAAAAGAACTTTAATAGATTAATCTTATATCAAATTAATGAAAAAGACTTTTTAAAACAATTCTAAAAAATAAAAATAAAAAGGAAAATGAACAATCCCAATTCTTAATATCAACAAAAAATAGTCATTTTTTTGTAGTTATTTTGTATTCTTAGATATTTAACACTCATAAAATACTACTGAATGAGAGAAAATTTTAAGACATAAGAAATTAATGTATATTATGAATAAATAAAATTACTATTGTAAAATTATTTGTTATCACAATCATCTATAGTTATATAACTGAATAGGAACTAAACTTACACAAAAAGTTTTTACATCTTTAATATGTTTAGTAAAATCAAGAAGATTTCGATTTCCATCATGTTCATTTATTTTTCAATAAATTTTTTTAATACATTAGAATATCCTCTTTTTTATTTTATCAAAATTTTATCATTAAATAATTATTTGATTCTTCTCATTATACTCGATAAAATGAGGAATATGTTAATAATTTCATAGAAATAAAAACAAAAAACAAAACCATAGGCACAAATCTAGAGTTTTTGTTAGTAAATACTAAAAAAAAAAAAAGAAAAAAAAAAAAGAATATATATATATATATATATATATATATATATATATATATATATATATATATATATAAAAGGAAGACAGTTGAATACAAATTAACAGAATTTTCCCATTATTATTAATATCAATAAAAATTCAGTTGAATATTAAAAATATTGTAATGTCTAATTGTAAAAAACAAAAATCTGCTGAGGAACAATTTTTCACAAAATGTGTAAAAATATATTAATGTGAATTGTCATCTTAAAATCCCAGAGTTAAAAAAAATGTTATTATTTATCTAATTATCCATAGTGACAGAGTACCTAATATAGAACTAATGGTCCACCCAAGCTGAAAATTATGATGTATGGCATCTCACCAACAACCATATTATCTCCTCCTTTAAAAATACCCACAGAAAAGATAGGAACTTTTTAGACACAGAAATGTCTGTAGTTAACATGGTATAAGATTTTATAAGGGATTATTCTTTTAGTATGTCCAGATGTCACTGCTCTGATAGTACTTTCTTTGATTATAAATTAGTTACTTGTTGAATACTACCCCAGTCCTATAATGATGATTAGAAAACTAGAATAGCAGACTACTGTTAGTGAGTTTGATTCTCATTGAGTGCCCCATACTTTTAACTTTGTACCAAACTAAGCTAAGCTTGGTAAATGTTTACCTGCTACCCATAATTGTATCATCTGCATATAAATTTCAGACATTAAATGTAATAACTATTATAAGACAGAGATAGTATATGGTTTTGTATTTAAAAGAGATTTTTTAAAATAATTGTTGCATTTTTTATATTATATAGAGAGCAATATACAGTCAACATTTGTTAATATGCTGTGTAAGTTTACATAGCTTGCAACTTTAAACTAGATTTGAATTTTTTAAAATTCACCAAAAAAAAAACAAAAAAAAACAACTTCTTAAATTCTAATGACATCATTTAGAGATAGTTTACTTTTTTTCTTTTGAGGCATGTTATTGTCTTTTGGCACATTCAGAGTACAAGTGGGTAAAACTCTACCCATAAAGTTTATTCTTAAATCTTCAGTGAAATAAATATGTACAATCTCAATGTTAACACGAAAACATTAAGCAGATGTATCTGCCACAGAATCATTGTTGGTTGCTTGGAGTTTGGCAGCTTTCGTGCTGGCAGCTTGACTCTTTCGTCGACAAATGTGCAATCTGACATCCCCCTCAGGAAGGAACTTAAGATGGTTCCAAGCAACAAAATGGCGTTGATTCTGGAAGTCTTTATCATTAACCTTAAGGATTTCATCTCCAACCATTAATTGACCACCTTTCTCAGCCGGTCCACCTTTTAAAATAAAATAGTTGCATGAAGTGGAATTAATTAGTGTAGCTACAAAATTCAAAAAAATTATAACTACATTACATTTAAGTTCAGAAAATATATTTTAGCTTTTTTAAGCAAAGCAAATCTATGAAACAATTTTCTCTTTACTCTATAGAGAGACCAGGTTGGAAGACTGAGTATATATATATATAGATAGATAGATAGATAGACTCAAGGGTCATTTAATAGATAAAAGGAATTTTTCTTAAAAAAGCAAAATCATTTTTTCCAGAATTTTTTTTCCATAAACGTAAACTTTGCATTGTTTGAAATTGATTTATAGCAAAAATTATTTTAATCACACAAAAATATTTGTTTTTAGGGTGTTCAAAATGGCTGCAAATCAGACAGAGAACTCTAGGTTTGAAGAAAAGTCTGACATGAAATCTTTTGAGGCAGAAAAGTGAAAACCTTGAGAAATTTACAGAACATGCCATGCATATGGAGAAGCACGTTTTAGTCAAAAATTCTTTTGCAAAAGAGCAAAACATGAATTTTTTTACAAGCCTGAGTCAAAGATTCCATGAAGTTGAAACACACAGACTTTCCAGAAAAAGTTCCAGAGACAGTGATCAGAAAAGATGGTCATGTTGATAGTTGTCTGGAACATGAAATCACCCATCACTATTGATTTATTTGAAATAGGTACAACTGTAAACAGTACTTCCTATTGCAAACTCCTTAGACAATATTTCACCTTATTTATCGTATGACCCACATACACACATTATATATATATATATATATATATATATATATATATATATATATATATAATGTGGGGAATATTGACAACAAAATACATATAATAGAAAGGAAATAAAATGAATAAATACAAAATGACATATCCTTGACTACTGGAACGCAATCATTTTTTGTTTTAAAGTCACATAACTACAAGATACTAAAAAGAACAGTCTACCCTACTATTTATCTATAACTGAGGGGAGAATAATTGGATTCATGCCTTTCTCAAGGATATTAGTATTATGTGAAATGTAAATAGCCAGATGAAGGATTTGAACTCTGGCCACCATGTTCATTTTCTATGAGGATAACTGTTACATCACAAATAAGATTACTGGAGTTGTAAATAGCGTTGTTAGTGGGATTCGATAGGAGCATGTATGGGAACGGGGATAGCTGTATTCTATGCTTTATATGAGGATGTAGACAGGACTATTAGCGGGAAACAATGTAATGGGTGAGAGGACATGGATATATACTAGTGCGAGTAGGTAATGTAGTTTCTATCTGCAAAGAGTCAATAGGGCCAAAAAGATCAGCAATAAATTAAATGGTAAAGCTACATGAAAGATACGAGGTGCATACGATAAGTTTCCAGACTTTTCGTATGGATATTTAAAATTGTCGTAGACTCTTGAAAATTCACTATGTTATTGCTATACATCTTATGAGATGACTGACCAATTTTTATGATTTCAGGTTCAAATGAACAGCTACAGCAGCAATTGGAATACACCCTACTAAAGCCTAATTGTCACAGCTGGTGTATTTCAAAAATGAAATCTGGACGTCAGGATACTTTAGAAGAATGATATGCAATAAAATTTTGTTTTAAACTTGGAAAAATTCCACAGAAACGTATAGAATGCTTCAGACTGCTTTTGGAGCATCTTGCATGAATCGAGCATCAGTTTTTGAGTGGCATAAGAGATTCAAGGAAGGCAGGGAGTCTGTGAGGGATGATGAGAGGTGTGGGAGGAGTAAAGAAGTCAATACACCAGAGTTGATTAGCCAAAGGGTTAGGATTAGGGGTAGGGTTACTATGTTGAGGTTTTAAGGGAGTTCAGGAAGAGATTCCGTCAGAAGAGGCCAGCACTCTTCAAATCGGGTCAGTGGCATTTCCACCAGGACAATGCACCAGTCCACAACTTCATCCTTGTCACAGACTATTTGACCAAGATGGGCATCAAGACAGTTCCTCACCCTCCCTATAGTCCAGACCTTGCTCCCAGTGACTTTTGGTTCATCCCTAAGCTCAAGGAAAAACTTAGAGGCTGTCGTTATGAGACAATTGAGGAGATGAAAGAGGCTGTGACGAAGCTCATTGACACACTCACACAAGAGGACTTCCATGGGGCCTTCCAGAAGCAAAGAGAGCAAAAATGAAGAATTTTGCATATCAATGTGTTTTAGGGAGCACTTGCTAAGGTTCCTTTCGAATGGCCAAAATGTCACATGACCTGCTTACCACTACAATTGTTTAGTAAGCAGTTGGTGATTCAGTCAGTATTTTTTTTTTTTTTAATTCCATGTCAAAAGAGTTTCTTTCCTTATCAGGTGCACATTATACCTGAAGAGGGTCAAAGAAAGTAAATGTTTGTCTGGATAATTCTTTAGATGTTAATGACTCCTTATAATTATAAACAGTAAAATCACACTGAATGTAACACATAAATAGATATTCTTTAATTGAAACAAAAACAAAAAAAAAAAGATAAGGATTTACCTTTGAAAATCCTTTTCACTGAGATTGGCCGATCTCCTAAAGGATACCCAACTCCTCCTTCCAAACAGAAACCAATCCCAGTGACACCTTTTTGGAGAACAATATCCAGATATTCACAATCATTTGCTGCTTCTGAAAGGTAAATTAAAGAAATAGAATTTATTCATACCTTTATCCAATACAATAAATGTAATAACTATCATGGAACAGAAGTTGTATAATTATTTACTGATCTGGAATTATAATTATTGTAAATGAAAAGGTCACATTTAAGGCCCAAATCAACTCATTTGTTTACAATATAAAATGTCTGTTTTCTTTTTTAATAAGCTTGATGGATTTTATGTGAGTGTCAGATGAAGTTACATGATTCCAAAAGGTAAATGAAAAAAATTGGGTTTTTTTTTTAATTTTTTAAAAAATCCATAAAACTATTTCAGAGAAAATGTTCTGCACTAAACAAATAACAAATAAGACAAAAAATCTCAACACACTGCAAAACAAAAACAGAGATGAAAAAGGTTCTATAAATTTTTTTGATCTTCTTAGGGGATAAAAAGTACAACTAATAATTATGGTTATGTATTTACCAATGCGATTGCAAGAGTAGGATGTGATTGAAGGTCAAATTTTAAGTGGAGTTTAATAAGTTTAAATTCAGACTTACTTCTCCTAGACTGGTAGCTATACCAAGGCTAAAGAATCTAGTCTGGCCGACTATTTACTCATACCTGGAGGGAGAATGATTGGATATATACCTTACCCAAGTGTATTAGTTCTATGTGAAATGCAGTCTCATCCAGGAATTGAATTTGTCCATTTCCTACAATGATAACCATTACACTGCAAGTGCCTCCTTAATAATTATGGTTATAAATAACCCAAAAAGGTCAGTTTCATGTTTTCCCTCATTCATTAAATGAGTAGGAAGACAATATATAATCGTCTCCCTTGGATTTATTAGCATGCCCTTTAGACACCCGATGGTCACATTGAGAATCCTAGAATCCATCTTGGTCTCTTTTTTCTCAGTTCTTTGAACAGTTAAGACATGCCTTTTTACATCTGTTCCTTGAAAAGTAGAGACAATGTTCATTGCTGCCTGGCCATGGACACTGTCTCTTGCCTCATAATTAAAATCTAAAACCCACATGGTTTCTGCCTTCAAACTTAAGGAATACTTTTTACTGTTTTTGTACTCCTTTCATATACTGCTTGTTCAGGAAACAATAAGTGCATATTTTATCTGTTTATTTTTCTCAATACTTCTTGTATGTATATTATGAATGTATTGAATCATTGTATATTTGTAAATGAGTTTATCTTGACTTTCCTTCCATTTATTCAAAATTAGTGTATCACTGGATATATTAATACTAATATTTGATCTAGGTGAGTGGAAGCTTGATTGAATATCCCTCCTTGCACTAATTAACCCAATAAATGAAATATACATAAGAGTCCAAAAATGAGTTGGGAAGAGATAATATCATACTTTTTCCCCCAAGAGCATAAGCACGTAGTGAAACACTAATAATTTTGTCTAGAATCTGAACTTGACTTGTTGAGTATTTTCTATGATAAAAACCATTTCATCAGCTACACTTCTAATTATGTATTACAAGAAAAAACTATTAGGTCCCTTAGATCACAATAAGCCAAACTAATTGCAAGTAAAGATACAAAAGGTAAATTGATCAATTCAATCAGCATGAATTCTATTAGCTTAGTCCATATTTAATCTTTTGAACCTATTATAAACCTGATATTAAAGAGCACAATAAGCCCAATATTTAGAGCCCATTAGCCTAATGAGTAGAGTGTTCGCCAATGGTCCAAGAGACCAGAGTTCAATCCCAGATCGAGTCACACCAAAGACTCAAAAATGGTACTTGATGCCGCCTTGCTTAACACTCAGCATTATAACGTGAGGATCAAAGGTAAAGTGAAGCAATCCAGGGAAAGGAGTAGCGCCCTCCATTACACCTAGGTGTGGTAACTATCAAAAAGGGAACCTTTGGATCACCCTTGACTAAGGTCACCAACTTTACTTACTATTTTACTATGTACAGTACATCCAACATTTTAAGCTGAGCACTTTTTTACTATATACCATAAATCCAATATTTTGAGCTGAGCAGTAACCAAATCTTAAACCTGATACACACCAAATCCTGGACAGTATCATGGAAGTGGTTCGGTGATCAGCCACCAGAAAAATTATACAACAGAGTACCAGAGTACACCATCCCTGCAAGAGCTTGTGCAGAATACGATAAAGAGCAACAAAACTGGATTGATAATGAGTGGTTAGTTTCTTACCCAGAAGATAAATTGGGTCCCAGAAGGGCCTGATCCCATTAATGGCAGTCATCCAGCAGAATAAACAAAAGGTAAGGCTGGTGCTCAACTATCAGGAGTTAAATGATCACGTGGATCCATTTACGACTCATGCAGACATATGCACCAAAAAGTTAAGAGAATGGTGGCAAGCAGGATCAAATGTATCCGTGTTAGACCTTCGCAAGGCATACCTTCAAGTATGCGTGCACCAATCACTGTGGTCCTATCAAACTGTACTATTTAAGAAACGAAGGTATTGCTTGACCTGCATTGGGTTTGGTCTCAATGTGGCACCATCCATTATGCAGACAATTGTTGTTGCTATCTTGACGAAGGACAAGCGCATACAGCGGGCAACATCTCCCTATATTGATGATGTGTATGTAGACGAGAGTATTGTGCCTGCGGCACATGTGAAGGAGCATCTCTACAGCTTCGGCCTCCTCAGCAAGAAGCCAGAGAGGCTACAAGATGGTGCGTGAGTGCTTGGGTTACAGGTCTGGGGAGAGGATAACTCTCTATATTGGAGAAGAGGGAACAAAATCCCAGATATGCTTCGTGCCATTATGCGACGGAACATACTTTCACTATGCGGCAAATTGGTTGGGCACCTTCCCATGGGTGGTTGGCTTCATGTATCTGTGGCGTTCATCAAGCGGAGAGCATCTGATGTCACCACTGGATGGAATGACAAAACTGTCAACACCATGATTAAAGAGGGTCTCACCAGAGTGCACAAGGGAGACATGGCATGGGGTAGATGGTGCATCGACGGCCAAGCTCTTAGCATATGGGTTGATGCAAGCTCTCTTGCAACCGGCATGTCGCTTGTATATGATGGGGCTGTAGTCAGCTGGCCCTGCTCATAGAAGAGTGCCTTCAGCTGGTTGATTACACTTGTCGTATCTTGTTGAGGAAGATGTCACCAGATGGCAAACCGAGTGTGGCTGCAGTCGATCACCGTCAGAAAATGATCAGGTCAGATAGGAGTTTTAAAAAAATATGATAGGGCATAAAAAGCCCAAAGCAACTACTTTAAAATTACAGCAATGACAGCCATTTTATCATCTGCTTCCTTACCTTCATCATCCATAGGATGTCGACTCAAAACAAGGATTATCCTTGTCTCAATGGTCTGTAGCATCACCTTCACATCCATTACTGTCTGATTCCAAGCAGGTTTACCATTCACCAAGAGTAAAGAATCTCCAATATAGATAAATTTCTGCTTTATAGCAGCACCATCTGCTTCCAATAAACTGATCTGGAAATGAATAAAACTGAATTTATTTGATTGATTTTAATGACAGGTCAATCCTTCTGGGGTTATTTTATATCCAGAAGTAAAGAAATCTTATAAATTGTACATTTATATTTACATTTTTGTATAGTTTGTTTCCTTTTCTTTTTTTTTTTGGATGCTTAACAATATGTCAAAACCCTCTGGGATTATTTTGCATGGTACTGATCATGTTTACATTTATAATTTTTGGTACTGGATTTAATGAGAAATGTTTAAGTGTTTTTTCTTTCACATATTTGTCCCTCCTTTTCCACTGTCTTCTGGTTGACCTATACATCTAACAAGGAAACAACTTACTACTAAAACAATCAACCAGAGTCCTTAATTATATTACAATAATTTATATGATATGTGTTAGGTGGAAAAACTTTAAGGAGTTCAAAAAAAGTAAATTTCTATTTTTGTTTTAAAAAATTATTATTATAATCTTCTACTTCTTCTATTTCCAGGTTTTATAAGTTGTTTTTTTTCTTGTTTTGATGCAGAAATTTATAAGTAAATTTATTAAGAAAACGTTATTACATTTTTTTAAAAATTTATTCATATAAAAAGAACATACTATATATACTCATATATCCTGTGTCTTTTTGAGACCTAATTTTTTTTTTTTTTTGGTGAAGGGCATTGTACTATGTATGAGATAGAAACTTTGTGTGTAAAAATAGTTAACCAAGGTTAGGCCTCGTTTGTATCTCATGTGCAGCTCTCTAATATTAGGCTGAAATTTAGGTCACAGGAAGAATATTAGTTCAAAAGTGAATGTAATAATAGCATGACTGGAGTTCAAATTCACTATGTTGTTGCAATCTAGTAGATAGAAGGAGTCTCCATGGCATAGTGACTCCTTCTATCTAAGTATATATGGTAATAAATGAAGAATTAAAACAAAAATCACTTCTGCTTTTCTTTAATTGATAATCAATGCAAAATTAATATTTGGAGATTTTATCTTTGAATTGATATATTTTCCTTTCTTTCCTTTCAGAGATAGACATGATTCATTTTGATTTTGAAAAAATTTTAAGTGAGAATTTTATTAAAAGAACTCTTTGAACCCTAGATTTTATTTGTGGAACCCTAGAATTCTATAGAACCCACTTTTAGAAACACTGCTGCAGAGTTTAGTAACGAATAATTAATGGATGATTATATAAAAACCAAAAATACCAGAAACATTATAAAATAAAAATCAAGATTAAGAATTATTACCAAACTCTGTAACCAAAAAATAAGGAGCAGTCAAAAAAAAAGTACATTCTACATAAAAAAGTTTATTTCCTTCTATAAAAATATATTATCAAACCTAACTTGATTTTTTTTCTAGTAACAGTTTCAATGCTGTAAAGTTTAGTAACAAATAATACCTAATAATATCCATTTTGATTATATTATTTTCAAATAGAAATAATACAATCCTAATACCTTAAATTTAGAAGAAAATTAACTTTTTATAAAAAAAAGATTGGAAGAGGTGTACTTATTTATGGACCCTGCTGAAATTGAAATTGAAATGTTAAGTTCAATTGTATTTTAATCAATGGGCATCTTGCACAGTGTTATAGTTAAGAAGCTAGGATAGCAGTTTGAAAGATAGATTCTTACTAGGTGATCCATAATTTTGGCCTTGTGTCAAACTATGCTAAGCTTAGTAAATGAACTGCTTTATTACAATCCTTAAAACTTCTCAGATAAATAAATGATACTATTTAAATATACTTACCACAAGTTCCTGTTTTTCTCCTTTCTTCAACTTGATTCCAATCTTTTCAGATGCCTCTTTCTCTAGGATTGCGATGTGAATTTCTTCATTATTAGAAAATAGCATTTTATCCAATGCCATGTTAGCACTTGTGAGCAGTCGACCCAAGTCGTCTTCATCAATTATTCCTAACTGAACAACTCTATCAACAGTTTCTGGTTCAGACGGCACTGCAAAATTAGTCTGACCAGACTTTGTACTGATACACCATTTCCTCTTGCTAAAAATACAAGGCATCTCACTTTTTGGTCGAGGCCTCTCTGTTCTTCGACGTCCAATTATCCTGGTCTTTTCACCTTGAATGGAGGATAGATTTTCCTCATTTCCACTCTTGACATTTTGTCCAACAGATGGACCGTATTGCAATGATATACTGCGTGGCAGGGATTGCCGTCCGAATTCAGCAGAAGCTACAATATCAGGTCGTGTTGTGGATACAGCTTTGACTTTATTGGATGGTGATTTTTTTTCCGGACTCTTAGGGGCATCTGTGGCTGCTGAACTTTTTACAGGCTCAGAAAGTTTTGTTGCTGTGGTTGGCTTCACACCAATAAATTTTGAGACAGCAACTTCAGATTTTGGAGAAGGAATTCCTGCAAAAATTTCGATATTTTGCTCCTGTTCTTTAACACTAACAATATTTGGTGTTGACTCATTGTCTGGTTTTGAAAGTTCTACTTTATCCTTAACAGTTGACAAATCAGATACAGTTGTTGGCTTGATTCCAATGAACTGAGATACAGCAACTTCGGGTTTAGCAATCTCTTCCACCACAGCTGTAGTTGGAGTCGTTACTTTCTTTTCAGATAAATCTGTAGTCGTTGTTGGTTTAATACCAATAAACTGTGATACAGCTACTTCTGGTTTGGAGACCTCTTCTCTTACTTGTATACCATGTTTTTCTGCAGTTACTTCCATTTCTACACCATGTGCTTTTAATTTAGAGTCTGTTAATTCAGATGCTATTTTTGGTTCCAAGCTAATAGATTGTGACAGTGCAACTTCTGCATTTGAAACCTCTCTAATTTTCTGAGCTTTCTGTTCTGAAACAGTTTTTTCTATTGAGATACTTTCACTTGGGGATGACACATCTGGAAATGTCTTGATCTTGATTGGAGAACTCATAGATTTGTGCGAACTCTGGAAAATATCAGGCAGTTTCCTATTTGTGTTGCCAAACCTTCGAGGTGAGAGGCTAGTGGGGGATGTTGGAGCTGAATCATTTTGCGTTGTTTCCAAATAGACACTTGATGAAGATGCTGATGGTGAAGAAGACTGATTTTCTGTCACATTTTTAAACAGTGAAACTGGTCGAACAGGGGAGGTCAAAACTGGACTAATCTCACTGACTTTTGGAAAAACTGGAGAGGAAGATACAATCTTAACTGGTGAGGAGAAAGTCAAAGTTTCTTTCTTAAATTCTGGTGGTTTTGTCACTGGAGAGACAGGTCTTTCAGGTGATATCCCTTTAGACATACTAAGCCCATCTGTTAAATCTATATTAGGAGCTTTAGCTTTCAGAGGTGATGATGGAATAGCTATTTCCTGTTTGACTTCAGACACATCTGTATCTGATGGTGACAAAAGATTCTCTATTTTCTCTTCATCATGAGCCATGGATGTGCTTGAAATTGTTTCCATATCATCTTTAAAGAAATTTGGGGTTTCATTTTTTAGGTCATTGGATGACAATGAAGAGGTGTTTTCTGGGGTAGAAGTCGATTCAGATTCTTCTTCAGTTTTACCAGCAGAAGAAAGAGAAAGTGAAGATTTCATTATAAAAGGAGCTTTGTGTTCTGTTTGTTGATGTTCTGTCCAGGAAATTGGAGACTCCTGAAGGGACACCGGTGAAGATGGCTTTTTGACTTTGTCAACGCTGTTTAAAACCAAAGACTCTGTTTTCATTTCAGTAACTGGAGATGTAGACACTTTTACTTTCATTTCCATCTGGTTTGATTCTTGCTGACGCAAAGGTGATTCCACAGAGGAAACCTCCGGATGATTGGTAATTTTCAAATCGGTGCTCATATTCAAAGAAGCATCTACAATAATATTATATATGCAATTAGAAAACCTTAAAACATATTGACAGTAATATTATTTTAATTTCATCAGGCATAAAAGTCAATTACAAAAGTATCTAAATAATAATAATAATATTTCATTTCTATTTCTTTTATTTTTAGTTGCTTTTTTTTTTTTTTTTTGGTACTATGAGAATACCAGGATCTGGACAACCCCCCACCCCAATCCATTTTGAAATCTTCTGCAAAATTAGTCAAAATCTATGAACTTAGAATATTCCATCCAATACATTACCATTATAGAACCAAATGATACAGTTTAATTTGATTTTCTAAAAAGAATCACAAATTTTTGTTTTTGTAAATTTGAAATAAATTAAATTTACAAAAATAAAAATGTGATTCTTATTCATTGCCATCATATGACATATCATTTTAAATATCATATTAGAATAAATGATTACATTGAGTTTTATCAGAATAAATCATGATATTAAAATCATCATCATTAAGTCACACTTACAACATGGAATTTCCTAACTCTCTCTCATTGATTCATGAGGTTGTGTCCACACAGAGTTGATATATGTAAGACTTTGCTAGTTAGCTAACAGTAGTGTGTCCAGGTATAGGAATACATAAGAGAATGTTGCTTATTAGTTTGTCCTTGTTTCTCTAGCAGTGACCTACATGTTTACTTGAATGGTTTGTGAGATGGGAGGCAAGTGGCTGAATAGCTGGTGTTTTGTGGGGTGTTGCTTATAAGTTTGTCCTTGCTTCTTTAGCAGTGACCCCATGTATTGTTCATCTTACTTGGATAGTTTGTGAGATTGGAGGCAGGTGGTCGTACAGCTGCTATTTTGTGAGGTAAAACAGCCAACAAAAGATTACTATGACTGACCAAAACGATATTGAAATAGAACATTAGAATTATTAAATAATGTTGTATTAATTTATTATGAGATTGTAAACCAAATTTAATAAAAATTAAATATCATTCAAAATTTTTTAATATGACAATATTTTTCAGCACAGAAACTTTTGTGTTTAACTCAATTGCAAGATTTCATAGAGGATTTTTTTTCGAATATATCTAGACCCCAGCACTCTGACAATATTACATTTTTTTTTTAATTGCAACTCACAAAGATCATCATTTTTACTACAGTGATGAACAACACAGATCAGAAACAATGATTAAAAATAATCTCTCTCTAAGATTTAGACTTAAATCTACTTTTACCTCAGAAAAGTTTGGATAATTGAAACCAACCAAACTATAAGAACCATTGGTACTGGAGAACCCTAAAATACACCTACAATGTTTGTTGTTATTGTTTTTATACACTAATAGTATTGTTAGTATTTTATTTCAAAGAACAATAGATAAAATAACTTACAAAATAAAAAGTGCAATAATTCCCCTTGAAATCATATTATAGGTATGCTATATATCACACACACACACCCACCCACAATTGAAGCATCCCACATGTCTAGCCACTCTGAAGAGTTGTGATACAACGAAGCAGTCAGTCTGTGGATGACTATATATATGTACAGGTATACTAAATCTATTTAACAACTCAATCTACCTATTATTGCAATTGGTTTATATGTCCTGTAGCATTTGCTACATTACAAACATATAAAGTATTAATGGGAATTTTAACTAAAGACACTATATATATATATATATATATATATATATATATATATACACACACAGACACACTGAAGTTTCAAAAACAGTAAGACCTCAACTTTATTCTTAAAAATGACCACAGATAGTTGAAAATGCCCCAGAAAAAAGTTTTGACAATTTCTTTATAAGCTTGAACCAAATAATCCTTGTATTGGGCATAAGAAAATCATTAATTTGAACCTTGTTTGTCATCTTCAATAAAACATGTTTACAAAAGAGATTGCTTTATATATGCCATCCCCGCTTTATGATATACATGTTAAAAATTAGTATAAAAGCAAATGACCACACCTAATACTGTCAATATTTTATTATTTCTAGTAAAACATTATACAATCTAAACATATATTATTAACTATTATTTATTACCAAATTTGGCAGTATTGAAATTCTGTAGCCAAAAATAAAATTGCATGAATACAACAAGTGTATTTATTCTTAGATTGCAACATATTCATATTTCTGGTTAGAGAGTTTCAATGCTGCAGAGTTTAGTCATAAATAATATCTAATATCTGTTTTGATAGTTGAATATTCCACTAGGGATAATAAAATTCAGGTCTTTTTAGTTTAGAAAAAAATAAATTTAATAAAAAATTGGAAAGAATGTACTTATCTATGGATGATACATAGAAAAATAGATACTTTTTGAAGTCTACAAAAACAGATTGAATAGCTAAGTAGGATAAAAACCAATGTAAAGGCACAAAGACATCAATTAATAGATTTTAAAAGTGTGCTGTATATTAATTTAGATAGGAAAAGGTTATATAAAGAAAAATCAAAGACTGCAGTTAGATTGATATTATATACATTCAAAATAAGTTACAGGAAAAGAAAGGCAGTGCTCACCTCATCACAAGAATTACTTTAATAAGGTTAATAAATTTTGCTTTTACGCTGTTTTCTTTTGCTATATCAAATAGATAAAAAACTTTTATCAGAATTTTATAAAATCACAAGATTGGGAACATCATATTTTTTTTAAATTCTGAAGAATTTTTTTGATTTAGCAAAGGAAAACTGAAAAACAAAATTATTTTACCTACATAAAAATGGAAACACACTGATAAAACAAAAAAGTTTGGTTCATTATGTTAAGAAATATAACCCAATCGCCAATCCCCTTAATTGTCAAAATAGAGGTTTTTCTTTTCCAGCTACAACCTTCTTTTTGATGATAATTTCTAGTTTTCTTATCATTTTTTAGGAAAACATCAATTGATGAATAATGGCAATTCAATTTCTTTGAAATATCACAAAGTGAGAGTCCACAATGATTGTATGCCACAATTTGACCTTTTTCAAACTTAGACAACTGATTATTCACCATTAGCTAAGGATTAACCACAAACTAGGATATTAAACTAAGGAAAAGAAAATTCTACAAAATTTTCTATTTTGGTGGGTATTTCTAAGAATTTTCTTTTAAAAAAATTAGACTTTGATAAAAATAATCAAGAAAAATAATCACTCCATATGTGTGTCTAAGTCACTGAAGTTTCATTAAAATGTGTGACAATAATAAAAAATGTTTCAGTTTTTTCATAATCAGTTTTTTGGAGATTTTTTGTTTGATACTGTATATATGATTTTAAGGTTGCAGAATCTATTAGAAAAAAAATTCAAAAAAAGTCCTCTAAATCTACAACCGAATGTATGCTGACAGTATAACATACAAATCAATATCACATATTGCAACTAATAGTTTCACATTTCCACAATCATCAAACAATTCTGAAGACCCTTGACCCTACAAAGTAGGATGAGATGCTACAAGGGTATTTTGATATTAAACCAAAGTTAAATTGATTAAGTGATTAATTTTAATGGCATATCAACCAGTCTAGAGTTATTTTAGAACCTAAAAGTTTAGGATTCTTATTCGTTGTACATTCATATTCACATTTTTGTGTAGTTGCTCCTTAAGAGGCTTTTTATGCACACAGTTACATGATATCAAGTATTCTTATCTAATACAAATAATTTGCTCACCGTTGTATGGTTTCAAGTAACAAATAATAATAATCCTTAATAAACAATAATAGCTTCAAGTAATTATTCTTAATAGAAATAATTTACAATTATCAAGTAGCAAACATCTAATGCCAGTAAATTCAAACAGTTCTAGTTGACCCACAGATGTGACTCTAACATGTACAATCCCTCTAGATCAGAGCAGATCTAAGAATGATAACAATGAAGAGATATTCCACATTCCCAAGAGTTTGAGAACTGAATCAGATGCAGTTTAGTATCATACCCAGAACACCCATTTTGGTAGGGGATCTTACCCCCTCGGCAAGGGATATAATCATCATATTCAAAGCACTGCCAAAAGAGTAGTCAAAGGTAAAACTCAACTAGATTATATGTTAATTCAAATAAAAAAACAAGTGTATAAAGATGGTTTGGTTTGGTTTTATGGCATATCAACCATTGTTGGTTAATTAATGCTAAATGTTTTTCTATATGTATTTAATATATGTGATTCATAAACTTATTTTGAAGATACACACAGTTAAATGATCAAACAGCTCTATTTCTAACAATTCAATTTAGCATAAGTCAACAAAGTTACATAGTTCCAAGTATTGCTATGTATCACTAACAAGTCATTTGTTTACACATAGTTAAATGATTAAACAGTTCTATTTCAAACAATTCAATTTAGCATAAGTCATTTGTTTGCACTCACTTTAAATGTCAAACAGTTGTATTTGACCCATAGATAGGACCTTATCATGTGCTACCATTCCAGATGAGAGTGGATCTGGGAGTGATGACAATGAAGGAGTACTTGACATTCCCAAAAGCTCCAGTATTAGTGGAGCCTCACCATTAGATGGTTTAATGTCATATCTGGGACACTCATTGGGGAAGTCTTACTCCTCTGCAGAGATGCATTTGGTGTATTCTACAGCCCTAGCCAACTACACTTAATTGTATGACAAAAAAATCAATGATAGCAGTTTGATTAATATCATATATATATATATATATATATATATATACACACACACACATACACGGGTCGTTCAAAAATTTCTAAGCCTAATCCAGGCTTATAATGAAGATAACTATGAAATGCTAATTGGAATTCTTCACTTCTTTCTAAATAAAAGCATCAACATAATTATTATGCTAGAAACTCAATTGGCTCACAGAATGTTCACAATAATCTGTTTTAGCAATCCAACAATTTAAATTGTTACAGTGGTGATCAATAATACTTAGATTTATGTTATAGTAGGTAACCTCAACAGCACAAAATATAAAGCAGATCATAAAAAAATAAATACATTTTATATATATCAACAATGCAGGTAATTTTGGTAGGTTTTCCAAGAGATTCTTTGTATTGCATCTAAATTTCACCTTTTTGTTACTGTTAGTACAAATATTATTACAAGTGACCAAAAAAAACCATGTGCAATTAGTAAACATTGAGCCAAGAAATGCTGAAAAGTTCTCGGCCTAACCATGAAGGGAATTATCTAGAGTCATGAAATGCATATGGTATTCGTCATATTCATTTTCAAGTTAAACACACGTCATTTTCCAAGTTTCTTTAATCTTTCCTAATAAATTCAATAAAAATCAAACAGTCAATTCCTTTCTTGTTATCACCTAAGTTTTGCTTTGTCCCATACACAGACTACTTATTGTACCTGCTCTTCCTAAGTGGTCATCCATTTAAATACTGTCAAGACTTATCACTGCTTAACTGGTTCTTTAATTATGACTTGCCTATAAGTCAAGTTTATTGCCTTCTTGGTTGTGTTGTGAACTTTTCAGCACCCCCTCAATGAAATCAGCCTGATGTTAATAAAGTGTGAAAACTGATTAAAGATTAAAAAAATGAATGAATACGTGCCACACAACATTTAAAGCAAAACACAAGCTTGTAAAACCTACAATTGCCAAGATTAATAAATTTCTGTTTATTTCTGGGATTTTAAAGATAAAGAAAATAATTTTAAGAGAAAAAAGAAAGACCACCAATATAAAAATATCTGTATAAAATGATATAAGTGATTTATTTTTCCTTCCCTTTCATTTGAACTTTGGAATTACATTCCAACAATAGTGAGTTATAAAGCAGTGCACTGTAGAGAGAGAATAAGAAATTTAAGCAAAAAATAAGAATTACTAGCTGAGAATCGGGAGTGAGACACTTTCTTTTTATGTCTTTGCTTTGTGGTGGTGGTGGTGCCAATTTTTGCATTGCTAACAAACTACAGCTCTGTGAGTGTTCAGGAAATGTGCAGCATATACTGGGCCTTCTGGTGTTCCCATTTCTTACCTTGGAGCTGCAAAGATGGAGAAACAATTTTCGTACTTGCCACCGAGGACAATACTGGTTGATTCTGCCATGTTTTAGACCTGGATTTTGTCTGGTGGCCACAGAAAAGTGACAAGGCACTGGATCGTATGGGCACTGTGGGAAGATATCTCCCAACAAATTTATGCTCTTCAGCAGGGGTACTAGGGCGGCATCGACTAAAATTATGACCTGGGGTAGGGGGTAAGACTCTCCCACTAGCAAAATTTTGTAATTCTGAGTTTAGTAATGATTCTAAACAACTGGTTGATGTTTCTTTGAAAAAACTTGGTTTTTGCTCCTGCATAGGAGAAGAAGGAGCAGAGAAGAATTTAACTTTCCTTGTTGAATCCCTTTCATTTAAGTTTCTTAACCTACCTGAAGGTGACATACTTCGGTGAAATGAAACTGGACTTATTAGCTGAGCCAAATCCTGAGATTCAGAATTAGTTTCTAGTGTAGAAGGTAGATTATCAGACTTTTGTCTTGGAGATGGCAGGCTTCGATGAACAGTCTTTGCTTTCTCACCAAGGTTGTTTTCTCCAGGAGACAACTGTCGACTTTGCCTGGGCAAAGGCTTAGGCTTTCCATTTTCAAACAAGGGAAGGTTTCGCTTTTGAGTTGAGAGTTTCTGCTGTCTCATTTCAGCCTTTAACTCTGGTTCAACTACTTGCTGGAAATTATCCTTCAAAATGTCAGACTTTGATGTCATATCCTTACTAATCACTGTGGGGAGATATGTTTCCTCATTCCAAGGGGTGTGTCCTGTAATATCACAGATGACCCTATCTGGGTTTTTAACACCTGACACACTGGTCTGACACAATACTTTTTGGGCAGCATCCATAATATCTTTGACAATTATTTCTGCTTTCTTTTCTGCAACATTCAAAGAACATTTTGATAAATTTTCACAACTCAAGTGGCTGGATGAATCTAAATTTTCCTGGCACTGGTCATTCATTTTTACTGGTGAAGTTTTTTTGACTATCGGTACAGTTACATCTTCAACGTTATCCATCTTTCTTGACCTCGCATTCATCGATAAAGTTTCTCTAATACAAGAAATGATGAGATCCTCATTAACTTCTGTTCTGTCTGATTCTAGTTTTTGTGGCAGAGCGAGAGCACATTTATAATCTATATCATCATCCATACTGCCAATAAGACTAATGTCTTTAGCTTGTTTTGAACGAGGACTTTCAATGTGGGCTTCCAATTTGTTTGTCCTTACCTGTGGAACTATTGTCTCTTCAAGATAAGTAAAAGCATTTTCTGTGGGCACCACCTCTGGTACTTTCATGATATCAATGCAGTCAGGAATAGCACTCTGAGAAAGTCTTCGAGCTATGCCAATGGATACTTCGGGTTCAGTGAAGTTCACTTCCGAAACAGTGATATCTTTTTTAGGTACCTGAGAAGAGTTTAGTATATAGGATGTTCTGGGTGGGGCCACAGGCCTTTTCATGGTCTTAACTTCGGCTTTCTTCTCTGGCTTTAAAAGTGGTTCTGACACTTCTACAGCAGCAGAATATGGGCCTGTCAAAGTCATTTTGAGATCAGGTTTTGCATTTTTTTTCTCGGTTCTCTCAATAATCAAAACTTCATCAATATCAAATATATCAGAAAAACTGATAGGTAGGGGTTTAGACATGTTGGTAATGCAGGCTTTCCTGATTGGTTCAATAGTTTCCTCCATAATTGCCTGTTTTGGTGGTTCATTTGCAGCTTTTTCATTGGTTGCTTTGTACCCTTTGGATACACTTGATCCTGGATCATATTTGGAAAAATTAGATTTCTGCGAATCCTGGGGAAAGTTAAATTTGTTCACTAGAGACTGTACAGATGTTTTTATCTTTGGGATTATTACTTCTTCTTTCACCGCATCCCTTGGAGCCGAACTAACTTGACTTACAGTTTTCTTCCTTATTTGAGAACCTTTGTTCTGATTTTCCATGGCAATTGAATCCATACTGTCCCATATAGAAAAAGAATCCAGTATCCGAGGAGCAGTGGATTTTGGCAGAGCACTGAATTTATTATACTTCACTGGCACAATGACATCTTCAATGCAGTTTCTTTTTTCTAAACTTTTAGTCTTATTCACAGCATTGTAAGTTTTTGCAATTGACTTTGCATTGCCATTCTTTACTTCTTGACAGAATTGCTTTTTAACAGTGTTAGTATGATCCTGAAGAATATCAGGCAGAGCTTCTTTTCTGTCTTTTTCAGGCAACCGTTTCTGATTTCCTGGCTCAAACATTTCAACAAGTTTTTGCTTTGAGGAAATAACTGGTTCCTTAACTTCTGGACTTAAGTTGTTATTTTGAAAACTCTCAAACATCCGAACTTGATTCAGTACAATTTCAGGGCTGCTCAATGGCGAGTGTTCATAAGAATTATACTTTTGTTTTTTATCAAGTGGCGGGCTTTGTTTACTGTTATTATTCAAGAATGCAGATGATTTTACAAAGGTTTCAGTCTTGCCATTTTTTTGTAATGATGAAGGAACACTTGGTGCTGGTGGTTTTGAAGAGTCTGTATATTGATCTTTAGAGAATACATTGAGAGCAGAAGAAAAAGATAATGATGGCTTCCTTTCAGTGGTTGACTTAAGTCCACGTCCTGATGAGTTCAAGCTGAAGCTGTCAGACATCTTTATTGGAGAAGTGAGAGAAACAGTGACGTGACTTGAGCCCGAGTTTTCAATTGACGGCTTCTCGGCATCTGCAGAATTGAGTAAGGAATACAAAGAGAATGAATGAAAAGCAAGACGTGAGAAAGAGAACTGACATAGGAAGATAATGTCACTGAGGTACTGTATCACAGATATCCTGCTTGATATATTTTTAGGATTTTGAGAGTTTGGTCACTTTTCTCTCAACCCTACTAAACAGTTTCTGTTAAATGTCTATTCCTGCAGAGAATAATAATGCCAAAAAAAATGAAATTCAACAATAGACAATAACTACCAGAAATTCTTTAGACAACTGAACCTCTTCTTCATATTCTTGAGATTGTTACGATAGACAATGTTTTGACTGATTCCTTCCAAAACCATCATCAGATTTTGTCTAAGTCAAAAAAAGAAAAACCTTCTAAGAAAAGGTTTCTCTTCACTAATGAAAACTGATGAATCATTTGAAATATGTTAGCAATATTAGGTTTGATTAACCAAATAATTTCTGGTAATTACACTTCTCAAGATCATTATTATAAATTTTGAATAGTATTTTACTTTCAATTTTAGTTATCTTTTACAACAACTCACTCAGGTCATAATTTCTATGACAGCAAAAGCACCAACCTCTCCACCATGAGCAGGATGTAACACAAAGTCAGTTTTAAGCAAAGTAAAGCTGAAATTCAGATTTTTCTTTTTCTAGATGGATTGCATAATCAAAGGTTAAAGAACCTAGTCTACCCAATTATTTATCCATAGCTGGTCGGAGAAGTGATAGATTTGTTCCTTTTTGATGGGCATTCACATGTAGTGAAATGCAAACAGCCTCATCTAGGAATTGAACTTACATCATCAATTCTATTTCCTCTGAATGTTAAGATCAACATGTATTGGAGACAAGAATAAAGGATAAGCTCTCAGTGAGACTCAAGTTCATGTCTCTTTTTCATTCTAATGATGTCTGGTTCTCTTTATCACCTGCTTTATTAAGTAATTTCAGAAACTTAAAATCCCACCTATAACTATTTTATTACCATTACTATAAATAATAATGAAAAAATTACTGACAAATCTTTGTCTAAAGAAATAAAAATACACAGTTAAATAGTTTCAAGTATTGTTATTTAACACTAGCAATTAAATTTAACTGTCATTTGTTTGCACACAGCTAAAATGATTTCAAGAATAGAAAAGGATCAGAAATTTTAATTTGACCCACAGATGGGACCCTAACAGGTACTACCATTCCAGGTCTGAGTGGACCTGGGAGTAATGGCAATGAATATGTACTCCACATTCCCCTGTGCTCCAGGACTGGAGCCGCACCATCAGATGGTTTCATATCATATCCAAGACACTCGTTGGAAGGGAGGCCTTACACCTCTGCAGGGATGCAATCGGCGTATTTAATAATCCTAACCAACTGTGCTTTTCAATTTGAAAATAGCAAATGCAAGACAAACAGATTAGAGTCCCACATTTTTGGGTTTTGAATTCAGATTATTCCTTCTCTCAGACTGGATATCTTGTTTAGGCTAAAGAACAGAGTCTGCCCTACAATTTACTCATAACCAGGTAGGAGTGAAACGAAGGTTGCCATGTCTTTCCAAAATGTATTAGCATGAAGTGAAACATAAACAGCCCCTATCCAGGATTTGAATAAGCTGCTTTATACCCATTTTCTATGACAATAAATGATAACAATAAACATAGCAATGGTAGACAAAATAGTGGATGAATTAAAGGTACAATTTAGATTTCTGTAATACAAAGTCCTTTTCTAACATCGTTGGTAAAGCAGCTGGAATAGAGAACCAGGTTTGCTCAAGGCAAAAAGTGGACATTAATTAGAATCTTACCTAGACTTTATCCTTTATTATTGTCTCTGATATGTGCTGCTCTTTACTATCAAGAATTAAAGTCTTTATAGTTGTTTGGTTTTATGGCATATCAACCCTCGGAGATTATTTAATGTCAAATTCTGTTTATACATATATATTAAATATATATGATTTGTAAATGAATAGTTTGTAGATAAGATTTTAAACAAGCAAGAGCTCATTTTTTTTGCACACAGTTAAATGATTTCAAGTATTGCTATGTGACACTAAGAAATCAATTTAATCAGTCATCAGTTAAATGGTTAAACAGTTCTATTTGACCCTTAAATGAGACCCTAACAAGTACTACCTTTCTAGGTCAGAGTAAACCTGGGAGTAATAGTAATGAAGGGGTACTCCACATTCCCCAAAGCTGCAGTTTAGTGTCATATCCAAGATACTCTTTGTGGGGGTCTTACCTCGATGTAGAGAGATGTAGTCAGTGTTTTCTATAACTTCAACTGACTTGGCTTAATCTGAGTGAATTGAAATAAAAATGAACTAAAATCAAAACCATAAAAGAAAAAAAAATACAAGTCAAAATTTATGATTATGATAGACAAATCAGAAAATAAAAAAACAAATAAAATATCTTCTCAAAGTTATTGACAATAGGATAAACAATATTATTATTTGGTAATTACATGGTCATTATCTAATTATATATTCAGTGTCATGCTAATAATGAAAGCATTATACCATTTTTTTGTTTTTTTTCAAAATGGCATTTATTTCTCACCATCGATAAAAGACAGTATAAATAATCCAACAATTTTTTTTTTATATCTAAAATGTTTTGAATGTATGAAAACTAATAATAACAAATGTAGTTAAATAAATTTAAATGTGATTTGTAACTTAAAATTAATAAAAAATAATTCTTCAGATATACTTAACGTATATGATTGGGGGCTATCAATAAATATTAAGACAACTGTAATTATTTGTGTATAGCATGCACCACAATATTTGGGCCACAATTTTTGTTTTTTTTTAATTTTTAAAAATAAGTATCTAGCATTTAATGTGCACAGACATTTTCAAATTTGTAGCAGCTAAATTTAACATTCATGTAACATTTTATCTATTTTGTATAGATTAAAAATACAAATTTATACATTTTACATATGATTTGAAACCAAACATTTACTCAGTATTTAGAGCAAAAACTCAGACATTTTCACACAAAAATGCAGCAAGCCTGTGACAAAAATAGGCTTATTCTAAGAGGAACAAAATTATAAACAAACACATTTCAGTTACTATTTCTCTGTAACAGCATAAAACAGAAGTGTTTGTTACACATTATTTAGTTTGGATCATAGATATAAATTACACTTGATTGTACTGTCCTAAATACTGTGATGCACATAGTTGGATGAATGAGAATAAATCTATAAGTCAATGATTTAACACAATAATTAACATCACTTTAATCTGAAATTGTCACTGTATAATCTTCAATCTATGGGATTATTATTCACCATAGAATTAAGTGCATTGACAAGGAAGGAGACTATGTTGAAGGATATTTGTCATCTAAAATAGACACTTTATTTTTCATCTTTACTCAATAGACTTATTATTGTATCTAAGTTCATGTCTTATGTATCATGAATAATATATCAATTTAGTAGGTACAAAATTACAGTTGAACTTATCACTTGTACTAACCAAAATGATTACAATATAAAATTCACATTAAAAATACATTTTAGATTCACTATACATTTAACTTGAAAAATCCATCTTATGTTATAAGTAATTGCCATATTCTTATTTCAGAGAATGGAATGTCCCTTCAGAATTTAGGCAATTATAGCCATTCATAGTTATTTTTATGAGTAGACTGTGCATCATCATGGTTGATTGTGAAAGAAATAGCCAAGTCGTTTCCCTTTCTTTTATTGATAGTTTGAATTCTGATAGATCCTTCTCCTAGACTGGTTTTCTATCATAGCTAGAGAGCCTAATTAGCACTGGATCCTAGAGCTGGATTAAGAAGTGGATTCATAATTTTTCAAAGGGAGTGAAGACAAAAGGAATTTAAACAACTGCAGCGAGAAGTTGAACTTGGCTACCCATACTGATAATGTAAAAACTGAACAGCAAAGGTTATTATTATTATTTCATAATATCTCTTGAACTTTATTAGAAGTGATGATAAAAGTAGTTAGAATTATATCCGTCTTAAATTTAAGGATTTTATATTTTATTGCAATATCTGTGCAGTTTGTTTCATACTGAGAGAAAAAATTTACAACTTCAAATGGGGTAAAAAGTTTCCTCTTCTAAAAGTTTACAAGCACTTTAGTAGAACAAATAACTAAAATACTTTAAGTCATTTAGTCAATAAAACATTTGAGTATTCAATTATAGCCTTCTTCATGCAGAAATTGGTTATTTAAAGTGTGTTTAGGGTTTTGTTGGGGGCGGGGGTGTTGAGTTGTTTTTCTCCTTGGTTAATTACATATCATGCAATGTTATTTTAAATAAGTAAATGGTTATAAAATTAAAAGCATGCTTTTTTTTTTTAGATTTATGGTTATTTTACTGAATAAGGCATTTAAAAATATTTCAAAAAGAAATGATTACAAATATTATGATTCAATATACATAAGGTTGTCAATATACAATTGTGGTTCTTTATCTTTGAAAATATATGTATATATAAGTAATTTTATTATCTCAACTTTTTCAGGCACCATTCTTTACATGGTGCCTTTAATTAAAAGAAAAATAAAAGTTATTTTTGTAAATTAATGTTTATGTATGAACTGGCACTGCTGCTTGTGTTTGGGTTCAAGATAGTTGGCATCAGTCAATTTAGATCCTTTTAACTCATGAGAGTACAGAACAAGGAAGAGAAATAAAAAGGGGAGAGAAAGAAGAAAAAGGATGAGAAGAGAAATAAAAATAATAAATAAAACACAGGAAGAAGATAGGAAAGAGATATTGAAAAAGAGAGAAAGAACATCAAGTGACACAAAGAAGAGAAAAGAATGAATTATAGAAATTAAAAGGTGAAAAAGAAAAATAAACATGAAAGAGCAAGAAAGAAAGATTAACTAATCTAGTCTACCTACTTTTCATTTATGAAAAAAAAAATCAGACATATTCAAATGAAACAATGAAACTAAATGACATATTTACATATATTTAATTCAGATCAAATAAATCCTTGTGTCACCATGATACTAAAATTTCTGATCTCTGTAGTGAGACCAGGTTTATGACATATCCATCATATTGTATTTCAGAATTGAGTATATTTTTATCTCATTGGTATTTAAGTATTTTCAGATGGTGAAAAAAAAAATTATATGAATATCATCTGTAAAAGCTGAAAAATGCTAGAATTTATTACAAAAAATATTTTGCTAAAATAATCCAAGACAATAAGGGTTTGGGTTGTTTAATGCTATATCAACCTTTGTGGGTTATTTGATGCCAAAGCCATTTTTGTAGAAAGGCAGTTGGGCTACTACTTAACACAGAGTGGAGTTGGGTATAAAGGGGTTCAAACTTGAATACTTTTTTTAATTTTGAGAATAAAGCCATTTTCAGTACAATTAGTAACTGAATGATAATTCTATGAAGCTGAACTTGCACTGAACATTATTTTTTAATCATACAATTTTTTATATAACAGAAATTCTAATTATTGATTGATCAATTGGTTTTAACTGCATGTCAACCTGGCTAAGGTCATTCTATGCCAAAAGATAAATTATGGGAGATCGTAAGATTTATTGTTATTGAAGGATTTTTCTTGATTTTGACTTAAAGTTGTCTGCAGTTGTTTGTTACTAAACGGATTAGGAATCACTTTAAGGGATGAATGTATAGGATAAAGTTTGAGTTTACCATTATTATTCTTAACGTCATCTGCTGGCAGTTATATTTTTTGGAATCTTTCAGAAATGACAAAATGTCATCAATACTGACATTTCTAAATATATCTTATGTTATATGTGTTGTAAAAACATTTTCTGATTATAGCAAAATCACCATATTGTATTAGAATCTGTTTAACAGTATAGGGTATTTGAGAAATGTTAAATAGAATCCTTCAATCTTTAAATAGAAGTATTATCATGAACTACTGTAATGACAAGAATCCAAAGGGTTCACAGGTTGCATAGTTTACACAGTATTTATTCAAAATTTTGTATCTAAAGTTAATTATTTATTCTAAAGTGGTAAAAATAATAAATGAATAAAAAAATCAAACTCATTTTGACAACACAGATAAACAAAAATGCTGAGTTGCCTGTCAAATATTAAAAGCAGATTGAAATTTTAGGGCCACAATAAATCCAATAGATATTTATGATTCCCTAATTTCATAACACTGACAAAATGGTGGACAGTCACAAAATACTGAAAATATTTAAAAAGAAATGAATATTGATCATACCAGCAGCTTCAACTAAAAACAGACAGAAGCATGAAAAAACAAAATAAAACAAAAAAAAAACAACGTAGTCTATATATAAATTTTCTACTTAAAATGTACTTCTCAAAATCTGAGAACTTAATAGTGAAATATTCAACAGACATACGCTGATAGAAAATAGAATTAAAACACCCTAAATATGTGTTTTAGTTCACTCCATATCAAACATACATGTAATATGGCTGGATTACTGGAAATTATCATATATACAGATCAATACCAGGACAGGTTCCAAAATAAGGGATGTATCAAGAACAACTCAAATTTCAACATGCTCATACTGTACCCAGTTCAAAACCAGAACCATTCTTTAAGATATTGCTATTTTTTGTCTGTGTGTTATATGCCTAAATATCTTAAATCTAATGCATGAATTTGCTTCAAAACTATTTATATGGCAAATGCGCACAAACATCTTATAAGCTTCTATTTACTTTTTAGATTTGTCAAAAATGATTATAATTAGGGTGAGTAAAAAGTGCTGCAATATTTAAGTAACCTATTTACTTTATTCTCCAAATTTGTAAAGCACAATTTGAATCCAGCTTTCTGCAAGTTCTTTGATCCAATGCTGATAACAGTTCTGGTTTTTTACCAAAACTTCCTTTTTCTCTTGGTTGTTGAAGTGTCATGAGTACAAGAAGTGAACCATGGATCAGAAAAAGTAATAATCCAAAGGAACCAGGCTATATACTGAGTGTGGCATCAGTTTGATTCCTTCAAGTTCCTGGAGTTTATTCCAGAAACTAAGATATATGCAAATATTACAAAACTTTTGAGTCACCCTCTTTGACTAATATATTCTTTCATCAAAATTGTTGTAGAAATAATGAGCTGAGTAAAAAAATGAATGTCACTAAAATTTGATGTTTATGTTATATATAAAATGCAGATAAAAATTGAAAAAAGCTCAGTTAGATTTCACTTACTAATGCCTGGGATATGAAATCTCTCATATTCCAAGTGTTTGACTAAACTTGAGTTACAATCTCATGAAGAAAGATGGATTGTCTGGTGCTTGGTGCATAAGTTGCTCAATAACATGATATCACTTCCATTTTTTAATGTCTTTATTCGAAAAGATCCAAATCTATATACACCAATCACCCATTTCATCTCTTTCTTCTCAGATATAATTAAAACAGCAAGAGTAATTTTCATCTGAAACTCTCTAGATTAGTCGAGATTCCTGAAAGTCATTTACACTTGTCACTCCTTGCTCAGCAACAGATTTTAGAATAATATTGTTCTTATTGTCTCACCTTTTTTTCCTTAATTGTAATATTGATATACTTATATATCATACGACCTTCTGAGAGCTAAATCTCAGCCTAATACTAAATGGGGCGGGGTCACACCATATATGAGATACAAACTTAGTGTGTAAAAATATTAGGTTATGGCTAGACAAAGGCCAACTGGCACACTGGGTATTTCTAGCATCAAAAGCTCTCAATTTGGGTCTCAGAAAGTCATATGGTATGCAAATAAATTTGGTATAATGATATAAATATATATTTTAGGGTAACTGTAATATTCTAATTATTCCATATTTTATTTTCATATTTTTGTTATATACATATTTTGTGTACTTTTTCTTTAATCTCCATTTCCTTGAAAGATACCATGAAGGGAAATTACATGATTTAATGTGGTGTTGTAGGACGTATTTATGTCCACATATTTAATATTTGACAAAATCAAAACATTCTTATGACTGAATTCTTTTTGTATTTTATTAGCTGAAGTATTTTCATTTTTTTTGTATATACATCTAAACCAACAACATACTACATGTATCAAATTTCAAAGAAAATAATTATTATGAATACTAAAAAAATAATAAAAATTATCAAAGTATATAGCTAGAATGACACCAACAGGAAATAAAATTGCAACAACCTGTAAGACGATTCTGATTTTGATCTGGGTACAATACACTAGAGGGCAAAAACAAAAAAAAAATATATTGGTTTTTGGCATTTTTTTAAAGATGAATGGAAAAACATTTCTACTGGTCAATATAAGAAAATGACTGTCAGCATGCCTTAAAGAATTTCTTTGTTCAAAAAATCCCATGGTAAAGTCATTCCATATTAAAAAGGATTTGATATATCTACATAATAAATGCCTTGTTTTTTATGCTTGTTTTATGTATTATTTTAACTCTTCTTCAATAAAACTATAAACATGACCCAGTCTCAAGTTTTTCATCAACCAGAGTATATGTATGTTAGTTAATATTCTGATAAAATTTTCATTCTTCATCCATCCTGTTGTAACATCTCTGTGTGCATGTGAGAGTACAGGCTTGTGTTAAATCCCAACAGTATAAGTATTGTTGATACATCCCTTATTTTAGAACCTGTGTATTGATCTATACATATATATATTTATCTGTAATCCAGCTGTATTTCTTATATGTTTAATTTGAGTAAATTGAAACACATATTCATCAGGGTGTTGCAATTTTATTTTCTCTCAGTTTATTAGTCAAATAATGCACATTTATATACAATTTATAAGCCGAGATTATTTTAAAAGAGGAAATTTTATAAAATAAAATCAAATAAATTTCAGGTTGACTTTAAGCTCAAATCAGCTAAGGAAGAGCAAATCAATAAATGTTGTACATGCATTAAAAAATCATATATCAAATTTCAAATAAAATAATCCTCAAACATTGAAAAATCAAATATAAACACAAGAAAGAGAGATAGAAATATTATCTTTCAATTTTACCTTCAGTATATTTCTTCCAATCAGATAGGGGAACTGCAGAGGCTACTACCTTGATCAGACCACGTGGCAGAAGTCTTAGGATTTGCTGCACTCTAGAATAACTCTCTCCAACAATGTCAGTGTTGTTGATAGACAAAATGTAATCACCAACCCTAAAAAGTAAAGGTCAATGTTGCTTTTTTTATAAACAATTTGAAATTAAAGGTTTATCTAATTCAATCATCAGGAAAAAAGGATTTTGAAGATTAATGAATTTGAATTGTGAGAAATAGATTCAAAAATGAGATCTATGTAAGATAAGCACCATTAAAAATTAATTCCAAATAAAAAGAAATTATTATAGACAAATTAACTGGGTTTGGTTTGGTTTGGTTTATTTAATGACATATCAATCCTTATGGGTTATTTTATGCCTAAAATTTGATTCATTTGTAAGTGTACAATCATAATAATAACCATTCAATCTGCCATAGCATTCTTTTTTTTTTAATTGCATTTTTTCATTTGTCTATAATAATCATTTGTTTGCACACAGTTATATGACATCAAGTATTATTATCTAATGCAAATAATTATATGGTTTCAGATATTTCTATCCAATACTAATAATTGTCAAATAGATCTATTTGACCCAGAGTGAACTTGAAAGTAATTGCAATGAACAGGTACTCTACAATTCCCAGAACTCCACCACCAGATGCTATGTCATACCCAGGACAATAGCTAGGTTTCCTGTCAAAGAATAAAAATTAAAAATTACACTTTTTAGAATCCAAATTTTTTTTGGTTTTTTCCAAGTAATTATATGGTTTTAAGTAAATAATGATAATCTTTAGTAAACAATTATAACTTCAAGAAATTATTCCTAATAATAACTTGCACAATCATACGTTTTCATGTATTGAAGTTTATTTATTTGGTTTTATAGCATATCAACCCTTGTTGGTGGTTATTCAATGTCAAATCCTGTTTATTTTATATATATATTGTATGATTTGTAAGCGAATAGTTTGTTGGTAATTTTACTTTTCCACAAGTTAGAGCTGATTTGTTTGCATACAGTTAAATGGTTTCAATTATGATAAATGATTAAATAGTTCTATTTGACCCATAGATTTAAACCTAACAGGTACTACCACTCTAGGTCATAGTGGACTTGGGAGTAATGACAATGAAGGAGTACTCCACATTCCCAAAAGTTCCAGGCTTGGGGTTAATATGCAGTCAGCATATTTCACAGCACCAGCCAACAAGTCATTCAAAAAGATAAAAATTACCACTGTTAATCTTATGTATTCTTATTCAATAGTAATAATTTTATTTTTTAATCACTTCAAGTCATTTTTCTTAATATAAATAATTTGGTTTCAAGTAAACTAGTAATTTGCACAAAATTATATGGTTTCAAATATTCTTTTCAAAAAGTAGTAATTTTCAAACAGATCTATTTGACTTCTAGATGGGACCCTAACAGTTATTACCACTTCAGGTCAGACCTGGAAGTAATGGTTATAAAGAGGTGATTTAACAGTCCCTAGATCTGCACAACTGGAGCCTAACCACCAGATGTAGTTTAGTATTATATTTCAGAAACCCTTTTTTTGGCAGGTCACATGTTACCTGCCTACAGGGATATTCTAAGTCCTGCCAACATAATGAGTTAATAACAGCTTAGGTTCAACGGTATTGAGTAGAAAAGTCATGCTCTATAATGGATTTCATTGTACATTCATTTCGATTTTTTTGGCTGGATTATTGTAATTGTTTTTTTTTTGTTTGTTCCAAACAACACCAATAATCATCTGCAAGTTTATATAAATGTTTAAAACTCAAATATTAACATAATATGCCCAATATCTATATACTAGAATTAATAGGAAATAAAGTTAAGTTTATAGGTTGACTGGATATATATGTTTGTGTTTCATAATTCTTTGAGATTTTTTTCTATAGTTTAATCAACTTCTTAAGTCAGCATTAGGAACGTGCTAAAAACATCTTAGAACGTTAATATAAACCTTTTGAAATATCAATAAATGTTTTATTTTGATTTGAAAAAGACTTAACATTCTATCACTTATCAAATTTTGTGACTTCTAGTTTAAATAATCTCCCTTACACTTCAAAGCATAAATACACAGTTGCCTCCCTTTATCAAGTTAAAGATCTAACAAAAGAAAGTTGAATTACAAGTAGCTTGTGTTGAAGAATACTTTTACATTAACGATTGGTGTGGCAGGCACTATTTCAAGTCAAATCTATATCAATATAAAAATCATACAAAATAATATTTAAGAAAAATGCGCCAAACAAGGCAAAACAACTTTTTAAAAAAAGCTATTTACATTATTTTTGAAAAAATAAAGGTAAGTTTATATGATTGATTTTAATAGCATGTCAACCCATCAGGGATTATTTTATGCCTTGAGGTAAAATACTAATAATTTTTAAACAAACCTATTTGACTCATCGATAGGACCTTAACAGGTTCTACTACTCCAGGTTAGAGTAGAATGAGGAGTAATGGCAATGAAGGGGTATTACACATGCTTCAGATCTCCAGAACTGGAACCACACCATCAGATGAATTTAGTGTCACCCCAGGATACTACTTTATTTTTGGAAGGAGATACTTAACCTGTAATCTTATATTTTGTATGAGATTATCTTTTTAAATTTTAAATTGCCTATTGCACCACTTGGACTTTAACAAAATGCCTGGAAAAAAAATCACCCAACAAAACAACAGCTGTATAGCCACTTAACTCCCATCTTACAAACCTCATTAAATAAGTTTTCCATTTGTTTAAAGTAGCATGTTACGTTAGGGTGCTCAAATACATAGCAAACATGAGAATAGAGAGAGAGAAGGACATGATTGCCTAGGATTGGCTTTTATTCCAAGAGTAAGAGGAAGTTGGGTGAGGTATATTGTGAGGGACTGTACTCTTACAGGAAGGAGATAGGGATCAGGCATTAAATTATAATGTGACAGTATATATAGTATCATCCTTAATTTTCTTTGAAACCAAAGATACCAGCATCTTATTATTTCTCATAGAAAATTATACAATCAAAACAGATTATTAGGTAATAGGGTGGTATTTATCTGTACCTCCCACCAGGTAGAATTTGACACAAGAACCTTTTTATAGTGGGTATTAAGGGAAAGGGAAGTCATGCATGAGTCAAGACTTGTGCTGTTAGTCAATGATAGTCATAGATTTAGCAGGCCCAAAGGCCAGGTGCAATATGAACTATGCCAGTCATTAGTTAGGTCTCCAGGCACAAATGCTAGGACCCTGCTGGTTATAGATTCACTAGGCCCAAAGGTCAAGTGCAATGTGAATCTATGCTTGTTATTGTTTGGCCACCTGGCACATATGCCAGGCATCCAGTGGTAAACCTGGACAGTAAGTCTATACTGTTGGAAATGGGTAGAAGGGTGAGTCAAAAGTTTTGCAATATTGTAGTACATGTTAGTTAATGGTGCATACATCACATGACCAAAGTAGTTTAAGTTGTTGAAAGTACCCACTGTGAATGATAGTATCATAGAGCACTGACACGCTATGAACTGCTTCATTTCATGTGTAATTCAAAAGCTACACGGATGAATGTGCAACTAAGTCTAATAAGTTCAAACTAGACCATAATGTAATGGAAGCAGCCAAAAACATGTGTTGTGCTAAAGGTCTTCACACCAATTGATCACAGTAAACATGTGGGTCAAGAAATATCACCAGGGTTACAAGAACCTTAACAATCAAGTAAAAAAGTAGGCCTAAACTGGATTCTGAGGATATGTTTCAAGCCATAGAAATCTAATGAGTAGCACATAGAAAGTATCAGGCAAGCTTGGTATCTCACAGTCCAATATGGTTCACTAGCATCACAACCTCTGTAAAATCACCTGGGGCTGCCAAATTGTGCTTCGTGTTACCAAATTATTACATATAGTATATAAAAAGGGGTGTACTTATTTTTGGACTGCTACAATTTCATATTTTTGGTTACAGAGTTTCAATGCAGAGTTTCATCATAAATAACACCTAATAATATCCATTTTGATAGTATGATTTTCACTAGAAATAATAAAATCCAGGTATCTTTTGTTTAGAAGAAAATTTTTTTATAAAATAAATTGTTAGAGATGTACTTATTTATGGGAGATGGTATATTAATTAACATTGAACTAAGTTATATCCTAAGATTAACTTAGTGGTGGTACAAGGCCAAAAGCATGGGACATCCAATGAAAATCAAATTCACTGACGATGGTCTCCAACTCTAGCTTGTTAACCATGTGAGGTTCCCTAATTAATGTTGAATTAAGTTATGAACTAAAAGTTCAAGCTTGAGGTTTTGTCATAAATTTACTAAAACTTTATTAAAATTCCAATGAGGCCTGTAAATAGGAAAATATTCCCCCACCTGTTCTAGAATACAATTATCAACATCCAAAGTAGGAATTTCAGAGTTTTAGAATTTTATGAGTTAAAAAAAAATTAAGAAGTAAAAAACAGAAAACTGGTTTAAAACAAAAAAAAAATTGATGACTTACTTAATTATTCCATTTCGGCCAATAGGACTGTTATTCTGGATATGAGTCACTTTCACGAAGCCCTGGTCATCAACTTTTAATGTCATTCCCAAACCAATGATTCCTTTCAAAACTTCTACCTGAAAAGGTTTGTCTTCAGATCGGACTTGGTCACGTTCACGTTTGTAATTACCAAAGATATTGGCCGAAAATTTGTTTAAGTAGTCACTTTTGTCATAGTTTGGATCTTTTTTCGCATGAGATAACCGTAGAGTTGAAAAATCTTCATTAGGGGACTTGAACATACTGGTTTTATACTGCTGGAAGTTGGAATATGCATTTCTTGGTAAGGATCTTGTTAGATTCGGAATGGAATCCTTGTTTTTATTTAAATGCTTTGAATTGGTGCTAAAAGGATCCAGTTCTCCAGTCTCAGTACAAGATTCAAATGAACCAACAGAAGTACCACAAGAATCACTGGAATCAAAACTTCCATGTTTTTCAGATCCTTTATTTTCTCTGGAAGTATCAGAAATAGTGTGATAAACAGTAGTTTCATCATCGGTCAGTTTTTCATGGTCATCAGAAATCCTTGGAGGTGGCAACTTTGAGATAATTTCTTTCTTGTTGAATTTTTCCTGATAATAGGAATTGGTCTTATAAGCCCCTGGAGAATCAGCCCTTCCAGAATCAGGAGACAAAGCTGGCATTTCATCAATTAAATCATTGTCCGAATTCCTGGAAGACAGTGGAATATCACCTTCTTCATCTGCTGTCTGGATTCCTGTAGAACCAGAAAGGCTGTCATCGTAAGATACAGGTGATGTTCGCTCTTCTTCGACTAAATCACTGTCAAGGCTAACATTTCCAGACGGCACTAAATTAAGTCCCTTGGAGTCACCAGTGCCAAAAGGCTGAGATGATAAGCATTTCTCATCTCGAGCCACTTGTATTATATTCTCTTGAAGGCCATTAAGTGTGTCTAAACCATCCTCAGGTAATTCAACTGTATCAATGAACTCATTCAGAGCATTCTTCTGATTGGTGGATTGGGAGATCTGGAAATCTGACAATAAATTCTCAGATTTAGCTTCTCCTGCAGCTTCCCAGGGGTCTGCATGATTAGAAAAAGTTAAATTAGGATTTGGAATAATAGGGCTCAGGATATCTGTATCAATTGAGATAAGATCTTCATTAGAAGAACCTGGATATGCAGTATTTAAATTATTATTTAGTTCATTAGTATCATTTATGATAGTGTTTGAAAATTCTTCCAGGCCATCCAAGGAAAAAGGGTTATTAGCAGGTGACTGCTCGGACATATTTAATTCACTTGACCAGTCAGTTTTGGGGCTACTTTCTACAGCCTCAGAGGTCAGTTGAGTGCAAGGTTCATCTACCACAGAAGGTAATGATGGCTCAGCTGGGTCAATAGGCTTCTGTAATCCGTCTAAAGAAACACTTTCAATTGACTCTTTAAAAGGGGGCTCTATTGGCACTATATTAAATTCACTTGACCAGTCAGTTTTGGGGTTACTTTCTACAGCCTCAGTGGTCAGTTGAGTGCAGGGCTCATCTACCACAGAAGGTAATGATGGTTCAGCTGGATCAATAGGTTTCTGTAACCTGTCTAAAGAAACACTTTCAATTGACTTTATAAAAGGAGGCTCTGTTGGCACTATATTAAATTCACTTGACCAGTCAGTTTTGGGGTTACTTTCTACAGCCTCAGTGGTCAGTTGAATGCAGGGCTCATCTACCACAGAAGGTAATGATGACTCAGCTGGATCAATAGGCTTCTGTAATCCGTGTAAAGAAATGCTTTCTGTTAACTCTATAAAAGGAGACCCTGTTAGAAAATCAAGCAGTGGTTGACTCACTGTATTTTTTACCTCACATTCAAAAGACGACAAGTGAGATTTAGTGATGTCAGGAGAGCTACTGGTGTTTGGATGTGTCTTGGAGTCACGATGGCTAATGTCAGAAAGATCTAACAAGTTTTCTTGATTACTTGTTTCTAAAACAGGCTTGATGCTTTTATTCGCTTTTATTTCAGCTGATATTAGTATCTCACTTGTAAAACTATTTGTACTTGTGCCATTATCATCATTATGGCTATTATTATTATTGTTGTTGTTGTTTACTTCACTGCCGTCATCATCAACTGATTGAGTTTCATCAGATTCCAATACGGCTTGGTTGTCATCCTTGCGAAAAACTTCGAAAGTCAAGGAAGGACCTTCAGATTTCAAAATATTCAAGCACTGATTGAAAGGAATCTTATGGAGAGAGTTGCCATTGCAAGAAACGAGACAATCACCTTTGTTCAAGAGTTTAGATTTGGAGCAAATTCCTTCAGGTTCTAATTCTTTTATCTGTAAAAGAAAGGAAAAAATGATAAGTAAGACCTTAAATTTTTTTTTTTTTTTTTAGAAACAATTCTTCATAAAGATACAAAAAATAAAGACAACACCTGAAAAATCAGCTTAATCATTACAAACAGGGGCAATTTGACAGTATCAATTCATCTGTAGTTACTTTAAGCCTGGAGTCATGTACATTTGTATATTTTTATGTAGCTGTTTCTTAAGAGTTTTTTTTTTTTTGGTG
>OY757905.1:5687869-5742869 GCA_963585895.1 Sepioteuthis lessoniana
ATATGAATAATAACATGTAGAGATGCTTTAAAATTAATGGTATCAGTGAACAGACACCACCTGCTGAAAAGTCAATTTTTTAGGATATTAAATAAAATGGTTGGTTGGTTGGTTGTTGATGTTCAGTATAAAGGTCTGAGTGAAAAGTTCTAGAGGTTCTCCTAGATATAGAAAGTGAAGAACATTTATCTGACTTTCAACCAAGACAGATTAGACATGAAGTCATTTTATAGTGAGGAGCCATGCATGAATCAAGACTCATATGCAGCCAATATAAAAATTCTTGGACTTGTTGGCATTCCTTTTTGGGGTGCTTCAGGCACCAAGAAATAAACTCAACCCTGCTAAGGTATTGTTTAGTGGGTGAAAGCCTTCTGAGACCAAGTGATCAACTTACAATCACCTTCTTAGTATCAATGCCAGATGGGTCTGCCTTGGGCAGAGAGAAAGAGAAAGTATTTAACTGACTTCCCACCAAGTCAGAGTTTGACACAAGGTTGTTTTATAGTGGGGAACTTCACATGAACTGAGAATCATACACAGCTACTCCAAAAAAATGCTTGGTCCCATCAGCATCACTTCTGGGGCACCTCAGATACCAAGCAATAAACTCAACCCTTCTAAGCAAGGGGGAAGGCAACCTGAAACCAAACAATCAACTTTCATTTACCCACCCAGCATGAATGCCAGATGGTCCTGCCTGGGAGGATCTAGAAATCAAAGAGGATTTAAATGACTTCTCACCAAGCCAGTATATGACACTCGGTCATTTTATAGTGGGGAGCAACACACAAATCGAGACTTATACACAGATACTCCAAAAAATGCTTGGTTAACTTGTTGGCATTTTCCATTTGGAGTGCTTCAGGTACTGAGCAATAAACTGAACCCTACAAAGCAGGCATAGCTAAGAAGCAAGGCCCCGAGATTAGGTGATCAATTTTCTATTACCCACCCAGCATAAATGCCAGATGGTCCTGACTGAGGACAAGTAGAAATTAAAAGAATTTCAGTGAAATTTTAGCAAGCTTAAAATATGCTTGTTTGTTAAATCCATCTTTGTAAGATGAAAAACAAACCTGCTGCTGCTGCATTAAGTTTGCGGAGGAGGAATAACAAAGTTAACAATCTAATTCCTTTTCTTATTTAATGGAAAAACATATTCTGGCATTCCTCCATGATTCAAACAGTCTATCATATAATAAGGTAAAGCAGCTTTTAGTTTGATAGTCAATAATTTGATCATTAGACTTCATTAATGTTACTGAATTGATCTCTCCCTTATACGTTTTCTTGATACTTTCTATTCTAAGTCTTTTATGTGCAGCAAGTTAACATTTAATTTTACAGAATGTCAACCCCTGTTGTTAAAGTTAGTTTCACAATTATGGGCTTCAGTTTTATACAGTACAAAAATGCATCTTCACAATCATTTTAAACAGGTGTGGCGAAATGAGACTAAGGGGCTGAAACTTACCAGATGCAAAGAGGCCACAATATCTCACCTATCTGATTGGAGTGACCATTCACAATACACTTAACATGCATGTGTGGTTCTAATTCTTTTAAAACTATCACTAATGTGATCTGGTAAAGTTGATGGCATATCAACCATTGTAGGTTATTTAATGCCAAATCCTGTTTATAGATATATATTAAATATATATGATCTAAAAACATTTTGTTGATAACATTTTTAATCAAGTCTGAGTTCATTTATTTTACACACAGTTAAATGGTTTCAAGTATCACTATATAACACAAACAATTTAACATCAGTCATTTGTTTGCACACATTTAAATAGATATACATGATATGTAAGAGATAAGTTTGTCAGTAATTTCATTTTAAACAAGAACTAATTTGTTTGCATGCTAGTGTTGCTATTGTTTCTAAACAATTAAATGGTTTCAATTATAGCTATCTTACCTATGATTCTATTCAATATTAGTCATTTGTTTGCACACAGTCAAGTAATTACAACTATCACTATTAAACACTAATAATTCAATTCAACATAACTCATTCGTACACTCACAGTTAAATGGTTCCAAGTATTCTTATGTATCACTAACAATTTGATTAAACATCAGATATTTGTTTACACACAGTTAAATGATCAAACAATTCAGTTTAGCATAAGTCATTTGTTTGCACACAGTTTAAATGGTCAAACAGTTCATAAATAGGACCCTTTCAGGTGCTAAAACTCTGTGTCAGAATGGACCTGGGAGCAATGACAGTGAAGGAGTACTCCACATTCCCCAAAGCTCAAAGACAGGAGCCTCACCATCAAATAGTCTAGTGTTATATCCAAGACAATTATTGGGAGAGTTATACTCTTCTGCAGAGATGCAGTTGGTGTATTCTACAGCCACAGCTAATTGAGTTCCTATCACTAATTTGCAAGCATGATTATAAGACTGCACCAAAGAGAAGTCTGAGGACTTGTTCAGGTGACCAGATATTTTTGCAGATGTTTTCTACAGATTCTGCACAACTATTTACTACAACAGGTAAACACTTCATATCAGTGTTTTAAAAGGCTACATATTAATGTAGTTTTAAATCATTTTAAACTTAATTTCAAACAGATCTATTTGATTCACAGCCTCTTCTGAGTTTACCAAATGTTTTGTTCTTACATTGCTCTCTCTATGTTACTTCATTGTCCAACTTTGTTACAATATTACAAAATAATATTCTATGAGGATCAATCAATAAATAAGGGGAATTTTTTTGAAAAAAGCAAAATATTTCTTCTTTTTTTCAGAATTTTTTCCATAAATGTAAACCATGTGAAATTTACAGATGAATCAATTATTTGTACAGAAAAGAATATTTTAGTCAAAAAATGTTTATAAAATGGTATAAACATGAGTTTGCCACTATGAGTAAAAAAAAAACAACAGGTCTGAGCACAACAGTCAGTAAAGAAGGTCATGCTGATAGTCATCTGAAACATGAAAGAACCTATTCCCTGAAAGAAGTGTTATATATATATATATATATATATATATATATATAACAAATATTAATTGTCAGAAAGAGTGAAGGAATGAGCACAGGTTAAACAAAAGAAAAATTTTAATAAAAAATGGATAGTAAGAAGAAATAGATAGATGTTAAAAAAGAAGATAGATAAATAGATATATGTGATGCATTCAATAAGATTCCAGACTTTTTTTTGGACCAGCATTTAAAATTGTCGTAGACTCAATTTTTAGGATTTCAGGTTCAAATCAACAGCTACAGCAGCAATTGGAATACACCCTACTAAAGCCTGATTGTCACTGCTGGTCAATTTCAAAAATGCAATCTGGACGCGAGGAAGAACGATACACAATAAAATTCTGTTTTAAACTTGGAAAAAATGCCACAGAAACGTATGAAATGCTTCAGACTGCTTTTGGAGCATCTTGCATGAATTGAGCATTAGTTGTTGAGTGGCATAAGAGATTCAAGGAAGGCAGGGAGTCCGTGAGGGATGATGAGAGGTATGAGAGGAGTAAAGTCAGAACACTAGAGTTGATTGGCCAAAGGGTTAGGGTTACTATGTGGAGGTTTTAAGGGAGTTCAGAAAGAGATTCCTAGGGAAGAGGCCAGCACTCTTCAAATCGGGTCAGTGGCATTTCCACCAGGACAATGCACCAGTCCACAACTCCATCCTTGTCACAGACTATTTGACCAAGATGGGCATCAAGACAGTTCCTCACTCTCCCTATAGTCCAGACCTTACCCCCTGTGACTTTTGGTTATTCCCTAAGCTCAGAGGCTGTCGTTATGAGACAATTGAAGAGATGAAAGAGGCTGTGATGAAGGTCATTGACATGCTCACACAGGAGGACTTCCACAGGGCCTTCCAGAGGTTGTTGGAACAGTGCAACAAGTCCATTGCAGCTGGAGGAGATTACTTCAAAGGGGACTAGAGTTTCATGTGTGTACTATCAATAAAAGTGCCCATACAAAAAAAGTCTGGAAACTTATTTAATGATCCTCGTAGATGTAAAATAATAGATAAATATAGATACATATGAATAAATTGAAATATATATGTATAAGGATAGATAGATAGATAGATAGGACACTATGCACACTATCTACTAAGAATGTCTGAAAAGTAATGTACAGATAGAAATAAATCAATAAATGGATAATAAATCTATGATTGAATTAATGCATATGTGACATAACAAAAATGATTGCCAACATAAAACAATGGACAAACATCAGGGTGTGAGGTGTAATGATAAATTTGTATGTTATGGGCAAAATTCCAGCAGAAATTCACTATCAACTTAACATTGCTATATATAAGCAACATATAATGGACATTTTACATTTGGTTTGGTTTCTTTTGTTTAATGGCATATCAAACTTCATGAGTTATTAAATGCTAAAGTCATCCTTGTAGAAAGACAAAAGTGGAACTATTTAACCCATACCTGGGGTTATAAGGAGGATATCATACCTTTCCAAAAAGGCATTAGTAAATGTAATAATGCAATTGGAATTCAAAATTACTTACTACAATGTTGCAGTCCAGCATGTTAGTTACAATGTCACACAGGCTTCCCCAAATAATCTTTAAACAGATCTATTTAGATTAATAGCAATAAAGAAGTACTCCATACTCCCCAGAGCTCCAGAATTGAAGCCTCACCATCAGATACAGTTTAGTATCATACCTAGAATATAGACAGATAGATATGTTGTCTTTTGTTGTTGTTAAATGTGGCTAAGATCAGGCTTGTCCTGTATATTCATACACCTCCCAGTAAACAGTTATCAGATCAATAGCAGCATACTGTTCATTATATGTTCAAAGTGAGTCTTCATAGCGTAATGGCTAACATGATGGACTGTAATATAGTAAGCGAGTCTGAACTTGAGACATGCTATTACATTCACTTTTAGACTAATGCCCTTTGGAAAGGTATGAGCTCTGTTTATCCCACCAGCTAGATGTTAAATAGCTCCACTACTGTCTTTCTACAAAGATGGCTTTAGCATTAAATAATTCATGAAGGTTGATATGCCATTAAACAAAAGAAACCAAACCAAAATTTGTATGTTCATTATATATAGCAATGACAAGTTGATGGTGAATTTCTGTAGGAATTTTGCCCTTAATATACAAAAATATTATTACACTGCACACCCTGATATTTGTCTATTGTTTTATGTTAGCAATCATTTTGCATTAACTCAATAATAGAGTTATTATCTATAAATCAATTTATGTCTATCCGTATATTATTTCTTGGATATCCTAAGTAACTTGTATGCACAGTGGGCTAAATTGTCTGTTTTGTGATCATTTGGATTGGACATAGCAAATTTGTCAAGAACTATGATGAACCATACAATGGACACATGTTTATGGGCAAGAATTTCACCAGGAACCCATTTACAACCTCTAAATAGCACTATGTTGGAAAAAAATCTAATATTTATTAGACTTTTGACACACATAAAAACAGAAAAAAAAATCTTTTAAGATTCCATCTAAAACCAAATTTTAAAGGAGTATTAATAACATACGACAGCATCAAACAAAACATAATGAATACACAGAGTTTGACTGAAATTTTTGCTTCTAATGATGAAATGACATTATTTATACTGGAAATCAACTTAGGCAACAAAATATTAGCAATTTAAAGATAATGGTGATAATGGATATTTTTAAAATAGCTGAAACAGAACTGAAGAAAATCCCTTTAAAAAATAGCATGTGAGTCCTTGTTTATATATATATATATATATATATATAAACAGTATGTTCTACATCTGCATTTTTATATTTCCAGATATACAGAAAATATTTTTACAAAAGATTTTTTTTTCAAAAGAGTCCATACCTTTCCCAAAGTGGACATAATAATATAATTAGAATTTAAACTGATTTACTACAATGTCATAGTCCAATATGTTAACCACTATGCCATGGCAACTCCCCCAGCACACCTTGATAATGATGATGAGGAGGAGGAGGAAGATTTTGTATTAAGTTCTTTTCAGGTTTTTTTTGTTTAAGTGTATGTTATCAGTGAGTAATTACAATAATTACCACTGCAATTTACTCCAACATTCAAATGTACAGAGTATCATGATGTAGTAAAGTATTATTAAGAATGGTCTTTACCTAAAGTTTTAGTCAGTATTTAAAGATGAAGTGACCTGCATATTAGAGAGTTTGGGCATTTGTATGAAATGAAACTCTGCACTTTGTCAAAGATTGAGAAAGTTTCACACAAACATCTTCCAATAAAATCTGGACAATCAGAATCCATTATATACTGTGAACTGATATAAAAAAAACAGATGCCAGAGACACTACCAAAGAACAGAAAGTTCATTATACGTTTCTAGTTTTTTTTTTAAATCTTTAATACTAATAAATCATATAGAATATTGTACTCAGGCTCCAGTGTCTACACATGGAAATTGGAGGGCATACAAAAAAAAGTGACAAAAATAGAAATAAAAAATAAAAGATCAAAATAACAGGGAGAGATTAGACAAATTAGGATTAATCACTTCATGAGAAAGAAGAATGAGAAGTGATCTAATTGAAACTTTCAAAATAATAAATGGAATTTCTAATTATGGCAGACATTTTTTCAATATTTCTCCTTGAATTGAAAATTTTCTGTCAAGACAGATTTCAAAAACTAAATCTACTAACCAAATGGAATTTTTTTTTGCTAACAGAGTAATATAAATTGCCCAATCAGATTAAAAATAGCTATCGTATAAAATAATATAAGATTTTAAGATGATTTTAGAACAAATAAGAAAAAGGATTTAAGAGGGTATTTTTAGGAACTATCAAATGAATTGCTTAACAGAATTTGTTCTGTATATAGATATTGTATTGATAGTTCAGTGCAAAGATTCATTTTTTATTTTTCTTTGAAGAAGACAGTAAAAAGGAAAGATGCCCAAGAAAGCATAACAAACACCTGTGGTGCAATGGTTATTGTCGTAGGAAATGGACACAGTGACACAAGTTCAAATCTTGGACGAGACTGATTGTATTTCACATAGCACTAATACCCTTGGAAAAGGTATGAATCCAATTATTCTCCCTCCAGCTATGGATAAATAGTAGGGCAGACTGGGTTCTTCAGCCTTGGTGAGGCAACTAGTCTAGGAGAAGGGAAACTCTGAATTCAAACCTGTTAAACTCCGCTTAAAAAAATTGACCTTGTGTCATATCCTGCCCGAGCAGAGGGGTTGGTAAATATGATAAACAAATAATAACAAAACAGTTCCAGTTATTTCATTGTGCACATATTTACCATCTGATTACCAAAGTTAAGCAGAAACGAGTCTGTTCAGTTCTGAGATTGGTAACTTCTTAGAAACAGCAGCCACTGCAAGCAACCCGAGTTCAGACTAGGCAAAGTTTATTAATTAACATAGATCTCATTATTTATAAGAGGACTATTTAGATAAGGATAAGCACTTCTACTCCTGTATGTGTTTGAGATGGTGGCATCAGTAGTATTAGTTAGTAGAGAACACAGGAGCATTGATCAACTGAAATCCTTTCAAATCACTCAAAGAAATAAAGAGAGAGAAATGAAAAAAAAAAGCAGAACCCTAAAATGATGAAGAGAAAGGAGATTTGTTTGGAAGATGCTGTATTCTTTCAAGAGCTCAGCCATCATGGATAAACTAAAGCCTGGCACTGTAGAGATATATCATACACAAATAGACACGTATAAAAGAATTTCTGTATGTGTGGCACTGGACCGAGGAGGTTAGCTAGATAAAAATGTCAGGTGAGATAGAACAATGAACAACAAAGAAAAGACAATGTACAAATAAAATAAAAATATATGACTGACTTCTGTCAAGATCAACTCTGAATGAGTAATAGTTTTTACTTATACAACCTGGACACGATGTCTATGGGAAGGGTTTTGCCTATGTTCTCAGTTTCAGTTTGGTTCTGATTAATGGTATATCAACTTTCATGGGTTATTCAATGCCAAAGCCATCCTACTAGAAGAATAGTAGCGGTATTGTTTAACCCATAGCTATGGAGGTATAGGGGATCATACTGAGAGAGGAAAAAGAAGTGAAAGAAAAAAAAGAGAAAAAGAAAGGTTAAGTAGAGTAGTCTACTTAGTTCCTCTCCTTACTTCAAGCAGGATCAAATAATGTTTTGTTTTATTATATATAAGTTGGTCAACCATAGCTGAGTGTGACGCCAAGGCTCCCTTTTCAATAGCTACTACACTGAGGTGTAAAGGAGGACACTACTCCTTTTCCTAGATTGCTCCATACCTTATAATGCCAAGTGTTAAGCAAGGAGACATCAAGTACCATTTTTTGAGTCTTTGTTATGACTCAACCTGGGATTGAACCCCAGTTTCCCAGGCCATGGACGAATACTCAAACCAAACCATTATACCAATGGGCTGGTTACTATATGTATTAAAAATAATAGGTATCTAAGATTAATAACTTACAAGTTTCACAACTTCAATTGTCAGGCAAGAGATGCAGGCAGTAAGTTAAATTTTATTGTCATACTTTTTAGGGAGTCCTGGAGACATATAGTCTGGCAATATTTTCATGCTTAGTCTATGGGTGGCCTGAGTACAAAAGTAGGGAAACATTCACCTCTGTATATGTACAGGTGCAGTCAGTCAGAGAAGATCAGTCTGGGACAGAGAAAAGTCACAGGACCTGCATCACATTAAGTTCAAAAACTTAGCAGTCAGTTTAATTTAGTTGACAGAATTTCACCAGTTATCCACATTGCAATAGAGGGAACACCACACAAACACACAACCATTCTGCAATGTGTCACATACTCCTCCTCCTCCTCTGTTAAGTGACATATCCTCAAGTTTTTGTTTTTGCCTTTTTCTTTCATTGAATATTCATCTCAGGTTCATGCACTTTGATCTAAATCTGCAGAGAAATATTGAACAGTGTGGATTGACATCATTACTTAGATGAAGACAGATGAGCTACAAACAGATACTCCCACAATTGAACTAATTAGAGAAAAGTGTAATGGTAACCATAAAAACAATGAAATGAATTGCACAAACACTTTGGAATTTGTTTCTAAAATCTGTGTATAGAAAATAAAACAAGATATACAAATTTACCCAACCTCTCCACACAAATTCAATTTTTAATTAGTGTTTAATAGGTCTGAATTCAGTTTTTCTTCTATTAGTAATTTACTAAGATGGGGCACCCAATGAAACTCAAACTCACTCATGAAAGTTTGATAACCATTACACCACTTGAGGTGCCCTAGCATTACTTCTCTTAGAATAGCTGCCATACCAAGCTTAAAGAGTCCAGTCTGCCTTACCATTTACTTATAGTCGAAGGGATAACAGTTGGATGCATACCTTTCTTGATAGTATTTGTACTATTTGAAATGCCAATAACCTCATAAAGGGTTTGAACTCTAGTGGCCATGTCCATATTCTACAAGGATAATATTTCACCATGAGTGCCTCAGACCGGACATAGATGATATCTAATAATATTATTTTCAATATTTAATTTCTAATTGTTTTGAATTATTATGAGATAAGGCTTATTAAATATAGCTAAGTAGCAAACAAATATATACAATAGATTATTCAAATTATTATCATATATATGATTCTATATAAATTAAAAACATTTTAATATATATGATTTTATGTTTTGATATATGCAATTCTATATAAATAATATATTTTAATATATAAATTACATTTCTTTGTTTAATGGCATATCAAGATGGTTTGAAGAACCTTGATGATCAAGCATAGTCAGACCAAAAAACTATAGATTCCAAAGTCTTACTCCAAACCATAAAAGTATATCTGGTGAGTTGCCCTTGGAGGGTATCAGGCAACCTTGGCATCTCACAGTCCAGTGTGGTTTGTCACCTTTACAACCTCAGCAAAAGCATGCACAGCTGCTAAATTGACTCACCCTTGTATTTTAATAGGTATGATTCCATATAAATTAATAATATATTTTGATATATGAATTCTATATAAATTAATAATATATTTTAAAATGTGATTCTAAATAAATTGATATAAATTCACAATATAAAAATGATTTATATACATAATTTAAAATACTTTGGAAGTCGTTTCTGAAATATATGTGTAAAGAATAAAATGAGATATAGATGATATGTAATAAGATTATTTTCAACTTTTTATTTCAACTTGTTCTGAATTATTTTAAAATAAGACGGTAACCATAAATTATATATAAGAATAAATAAACCATAGCCCCAAAACTGGTTGAACAGCTTCTCTTCTTCCCACATTCCACCACTCCCTCATCAAATCATAAGCTGTGAATAAGCAATTATCCTTTTTGTAAATTAACTAAGATTTATTCAATGAATATCTATATTCACATACCTTAGACAATTCTCATACAAGGAAAATAGAAAACTGACATATTTCAATCTTTTGAATAAATAAACATCTTAGATATAACTTATTTATTTACTCTGTATTTGATCCTTCAATGAATAATCAGAAAGACTAATTATATAATTCAGGTTAAAAGTACTGAAAGAGTGACTCAAAATAGATTTTTTAAAACCTTATTGTTTTGATGCAGTTATCATTGGCCTATTTACCAAAACTTTTTCATTTCCCAAAGTCTGGTTCCCCAATGAATCTAGCAGTGGAAAAATAAGGTCTACAAAAGTTCAACTTTAGGTTACCCTTACTACATTTTTAACCTGAACTAATACTAAAATTATAATTTCCAAGATGAAAATGAAATAGGATTATTACATATACTTCAAATAATATCAAACAAACAAACAATATGATATGTCCTAGATATGATATAAAACTGAATCCAATGGTGAGGCTACAATTCTGGAGCGTTGAGGAGTGTGAAGTCAGCACTTCATTGACATTGCTCTTAAGTTCACTCTGACCTAGGGCATGACCCGACCCCTTTGTCACAACCAGAAGGTGACATAAGGAATGTAGCTGGTTCGAATTCAGAGTTTCCCTTCTCCTAAATTGGTTTCTTAACCATGTATATATATATATATATATATATATATATATATATATATATATGTGTGTGTGTGTATGTGTGCTTGTGTGTATATATAAAAATGTGTGTGTGTGTGAGAATATATATTTCACCATTATCAAGTTATGCTTATAGTATGAAGTACCTCGACTCTTTCTATCCATCCTTATTGTTCATCACTCTTGCTAGGGGTCCTTCAAGTGCATCCGGTAACTGTACAAAGCTACACAATTACAGCTACACCCAGCACTAACCCATCAGCAAAGACTTATGTGCATGCACACACACACACACACACACATATTCTTTATTTACTTCCATATATATATATATATATATATATATATGAAGTGGGTGGATGTGTGTGTGTGTTTATATTTATAAAAGAAACCGCTTTCTCATATTTATATTGTTTTATATTGTAGGTATAGATATATATATGTACTACATATACACACATAAAATAGAATAAGGATAAGAATAGTCAAGGAACAATCATTGCCCACCTGCAGGATAGAAATTAAATAAAATGCTTGTTTTTCACACACACACACACACAACAGACCCACCCTTGATAAAACTACTGGTTGTTTTTAGTGATTCAACCATAAATACAATATTTCATTTACCATAATTTATTATTGTGAGTAATCATTTTTACCTGACCAGACAAGCAGGAGATGAAAGGAGAATATTAAAAAGAATATACATACATAAGAAAGGAAGAAATGGTTCTAAATAATTAATGCAAATAGCATATATATATATATATATATATATATATATATATATATTTATATTTGTGTGTGTGTGTGTGTGTGTGTGTTTAGCCAACCCTCTGCATAGGATGTGACACAAGGTCAAATCTTAAGCAGAGTAAAGCTGGTTTTCAGTTTTCTTTCTCCTAGACTGGTTTTCTTACCGAGGTTAAAATATCAAGTTTTCCCTACACCGCCACCCCATAGCTGGTGGGATGAAGAACAAATAGATTCATGCCTTTCCCAGGGGCATTAATGCAAAGTGAAACAACTTTGTACAAGATTTGAACTCTGGTCACTAATTCCATTTTCTTATGATGATCCTATTTATTCAACCCCTCCACTGGGGGAGGATATGACACAAGGTCAATTTTTAAAGCGGAATTTAGCAGGTTTGAATTCAGAGTTTTCCTTCTCCTAGACTAGTTGCCTCACCAAGGCTGAAGAACCTAGTCTGCCCTACTATTTACCCATAGCTGGAGGGAGAATAATTGGATTCATACCTTTCCCAAGGGTATTAGTGCTATGTGAAATGCAATCAGTCTTGTCCAGGAATTGAACTCGTATTGCCGTGTCCATATCCTGTGACGATAACCATTACACCTCGGGCACCTCCAATTTTCTTATGATGATAACCATTATGCTCAGCATGCAAGGTCACACACACACACGCATATAAGTAAATAATGGAGTAAAATCTGACAATATAGAGAAAAAATTGATAACAAGGTAATCCAAGCAGGAGGAGAGATTTCTTGAGAAATAAAGTCAACACTATAAGCAATTCAGTTCTAATGAACCATTATCAGGACTTGGAGGAATGATATTAGAGATGTTAAATCAACATTGAATGTTTGATTTTCCCAAGGTTTCGTATTCTTTAAACATCCATCGTTAATTTAACATCACTAATATCATTCCTCCTAGTCCTGATAATGGTTCATTAGAGTCAAAACACAATGTTGACTTTGTTTCTCAATAAATCTCTCCTGCTGCTTGGATTACCTTGTTATCAATTTTCTCTTTTTATTATATATATATATATTCACTTAAAATGAATCTGAGTTTATAAAGAGATTCTGTTCTTCTAAAGAAAAACAGTAATAAGTAGACAGACAGATAAGACACAAATAAGATGGTTTATTAGCTACTTTATGCCATATCAACCTTTGTTGGGTTATTTAATGCTCAAGTCATTTTTTGAAGCAATTATATGATTTCAAGTACTTAATAATCCTTTGTAAACAATTATGGCTTCATATATATATATGTTAGAGTGTTTACCATCGGTCTGGGAGACCAGGGTTTAATCCCAGAGACTTAAAAAATGGTTTTTGATGCCTCCTTGTTCAACACTCTGCATTATAAGGTATGGATCAAGGGTAAGTGGAGTAATCCAGGGAAAGAAGTAGTACTCTCCCCTACATCTTAGTGTATGAAAAGGGAGCCTTCAAGTCGCTCTCAACTACAGCCAACCAACTTACTTACATAATGTCATACTCAAGATATCTTTTTGTGGGGAGGAGGGGGTTCTTACCCTTCTGCAGGTTATGAAAATTTTAAATCAACATAAACATTTCTGTATGACTCCTTCCTGCTGATACAAATAAAAAAAATTTGATTTTTTTCAATTATTACTAATTCTACAAAAGTTGATTAAAATTACTGAAAACAACATTTTCACTGACAAGAACTATAAGCGCTTGACACTAAAAGCTGACATTTTTTGCATTGCATTTGAATTTTTTTTAAATCACAAGTTTGCACTTGTCCCTAAACTGAAAATTAATCTCAAGCGTAAAACTTGAGAATGCAGATGACATTAAAAAATGACATCATAGCTTCACACTAAATCAAAAGACAAATTTAAAAGTGCTTTGGCTAATGAAAAACACACAGGAATAAGTAGAATGAATGCCAAAGACACTATTTTGATTGGTTGGTTGTGTTTTACAGCATATCAACACTTGTAGGTTATTTAAAACCAAATCCTGTTCATATAAATATATTACTTGTAAGCGAATAGTTTGTAGGTAACTTTATTTTTGAATGATCAAGTTTGCATACAGTTACATGGTTTCAAGTATTGTTATTTAACACTAATAATTCTATTTAATAATACTAATACTAATAATAATCATTAGTAAATGATTCAAAAGTTTTATTCAACCAATAGAGAACTATTTAGAAAAAAATTAGTGTTACATTCATAGTTCATTTCTGTCTTGGTAAATACACCTTTAATCTCACTATCTTTGAGATACACCTTGCATTTACTTTCTAATTATATACCCATAATAAATATAAGATATAGTAATCATCCCAAGGCAGGGGGGGTATTAATTACTCTAAGCAGCTGACTAAAATAATAGTTTTATATCCACATCCACCCACAGTCCTCAGGTGACTGTGAATGCCAAGGGAGTATTCCTATGTAAAAACTCATTGGACAGCTAATTTTTATTTCTTGTTTCCCACAACAGCCAATTAAATCAGTAAAAACACAAACAGGTTAGTGGGGAGTTCTGGTGGAATAACGGCTAAAGTGCTTTACTGCAGCCTCAAAGTAAGCAAGTTCAAACTCCAGTCAGGCTATTACATTCACATATGGACAAATACCTTTGGGAAAGGTATGAAACCCCTAATCCTCACCCTAGCCATAGGTTAATTAGCATCACTGTTGTTCTTCAGCAAAGATGGCTTTGGCATTAAATAACCTATGGAGGTTGATATGCCATTAAACAAAGAAACCATATTAATAGCCAGATATTTTACTAAAAACAAAAAGATGAAGTCCAACTAATTTTCTTCAAAATATTTTAATCAATAGTGAAAATTTGGGAAGAGTTCATCTTCTATAGACAGCTTGTCCTATCAGTGAGGCTAAGAATATGCTGACTATATCCCCAACCACCCGCCAAAACAGGAGACCTTGGTAGGACACTAAACTGCATTCAATGAAGAGTCGCCAGTTCTAGAGTTCTGGGGACTGTGGAGTATCACTTCATTGGCATTATTCCCAGTTCCACTCCGCATCAATTGTTCTGGATATACATGAAACCATCTGATGATGAGGCTCTAGTTCTGGAGCTTTGGGGAATGTAAAGTACTCCTTCATTGCCATTACTCCAAGGTCCACTCTGACCCGGAGTGTGAGTACCTGTTAGGGTCCCGTTTATGGGTCCAATAGAACTGTTTATACTTCGAACTATTAGAGTAAGATATCAATATTGGAAACCATTTAATTGTGTGCTTTGGCTTGTTTCAAAATGTTACCTCCAAACTATTTGTTTAAAAATTATATATATATATATATATATATATATATATATATATAAACAGGATTTGGCATTAAATAACCTACAAGGTTGATATACTATAAAACACAACCAACCAATCATACCTTTCCCAAAATTTGAAAGTGAACGACTGGAGTTTGAACTCACTTATTACAATATTGCAGTCCAGTACATTAACCACTACACTATTAGGATTTCCTCAACACCAGATGATATCCACAGACATATTCAGCATATGGCACAATGGTACCACACATGTGCTTACAATGATGGTGATAGACTTCATTACAAACTATTGTTCTACAGTGAGGTATAATTTTTTTTTTTTTTACGTCTTGCTGTCTTTCTTATTCTCTATATATTCTTTTCTCGTCAATGTCTAACTTCATTAAGCATCAAAGAACACCTTTTATATCATTGTGTTTTGCTCCAAAGTGCAAATTACTATAGATAGGAGCAGACATATATTGTTGGACTCCCCACCTCATATAATTTTTCTTATGATAATATAAAAAATAATTTTCTTTAGAATAACAAACTAAAAACCAAGGTTTTTAGATTATGAAAAATTTGGGGGTGAAAACTTGCCTGTAATTTTTAGAGGTGGAATGGATCCGTTTACTGTATTAATTTACATGGAACAGGACATGCCTCATATACTGTACAACTATACAAATCTGCCAAATTTCCTGCACTAGGCCCACCTTGCTGCCTTCAGTCTTTCAGCATTTTAGCAGTACATCTTTTTTATTTAATGGCATATCAAACCTTCAAGCAGTACAAATCTCTCAGTAGTACTTATACCCTTGTATTGTTGATTTGTTCATAATTTCACCCAGCTCTTGAAGATATTGTAAAATATTGCTGCTATTAAACTTTTTCACACTTTCTCCTCTTTATGAGTCTATAGTAGCAATCATCATTTCTAAAGCAAATTGTTTGGTTAACACTTAATAAAATAGTCAAAATGCCTGCCGCAACCTGCTCACAAACAAACAGATTGGATTATTCGCTCGCCCTAGAAAAATTATATGAAATGAGTAAGCCCTTTTTCGACCTTGACCTACCATTACAGCTAAAAAAAAGGATAAATTAAAATTAACAACAATTACAGAACACTTCTGCCAGAAATAACTCTATAAAAATGGAATTAATTATCTTCACTAGCCTATACCAGGCTAAAGAAGTACTTTATTTAACACCCATTTTTTTATAGAAGAACTTTCTATTTACGTGCCCAGCAGAAGTGGTGTTGCGTTCCCTTCATATAAACAAGACTTCGGTGGCGAAAAAATTCAGAGGTCTCATGATGCTCTCAGGAAGCGCTCTCAGAGCAGACTCCAAAAGGCTGAATCCTACATCTAGTGGTTGAATTCACCTTTCCCATCACAGAGTTACACACAAAAGGTTCTTTTAAGGACCATTAGAGGTCTCCTTCTGTGGGTTGGAGCATCTCTGACAGTCTTTATTGACCAGTCGAAGTAGACGGCCCAGAGGCAAACACGAAGAGGACTCTAAGACTACCCGGTCTCAACCATTTGGTCGATTCCCCCTCGTCTTGACAGCTGCAAAGCCTTAGCTACCATCTCGATACGTCCGCACAGCTTTGGAATGGCAAAGCCATAGCTACCGTCATCGATATGTCCGCACAGCTTTGACACGGTAAAGCCGTAGCTACTGTCTCCTATACACTCGCACTGCTAGGAGCACAACAAAGTCCTAGCTTCACCGATTCATTCGCTCGACCTCATATGTACTAAGGCCTGGCAAACCTTAGCCACGGTTTTCCCGTCCGTTCACTTGGTCCGCAGTACTAAGACACGACTCAGTCGCCAGCTCGCTAGACTCTATGCGACTAAGCTGCCAACACCGACTTAGACCACGACACTCCTGCAATGCAGCATCTAGTCCACATATGACACACTGTAAGGACTGCCCTAGCATTGCAACAACTAGCCCTCGTACAACTCACTGTATGGGCTAGCAACTATATCAATGCATCCCCAGTTAACCCAACGTACTGTCAAAACCAGGACTTTGATTAACCAACCTCGACCGATCTCAGCTTCCTGCAACAATCGTCCAGCTGCATTCAATGACTCGACTGACACCAGCAACCCACAACAATCGTCCAGCTGCATTCAACCACTTGACCGACCTCAGCTACCTGCAACGATCATCCAGCTGCATTCAACAACTTGACCGATCTCGGCTTCCTGTAACAATCATCCAGCTGTATTCTACGACTCGACTGATACCAGCTACCTGTAATGATCGTCCAGCTACACACATCTACAACTCAACCATACCAGCTACCGACATCACCCATCTAGCTGAAGACACAAATACAACTACCACAAACTTTACACAAGCGCTTGTAAACACGATAATAAATTGTCATCTTTGTTATATTTGTTACATCGCCTTTGTTTCCGTCATTGTCTTTGGCTGCCATTACTCGCACGCTTAAACTTAAAACATTTGCAGGGTCGACATGCTTATCGGCTCCACAACATGCCCAAAGCATGTCATTTTTTATATAAATGCAACATAACAAATTGATCCCCTTCTCTAAAAATTAAACAGGCAATTTTTTCCTAAAAAATTTGTTTATAATCTGAAAGTTTGGTTCTTAATCAAATGATCCATGACATAAATTTTCAAGTGAGGGGGTTCCAACAGCACACACCTAGCAAAGACAGGATCTGCAACTCCTCTTTACACTAAATGAGGTAGGGTCATAGTCAATCCCTAATTCCAGAGGCATCACCCACAAAAAGAAATACTGATGTGAATGGAATTTTTTGACCACAATTACATATGGCATCGCACATTAAAAAAATTGTTATTCCAATGTTACCCTCACACTATATGAGAGGGCGTGGAAAATACCAACTTTGATGATTCATGGCCATATAAAAAAGCATTTAGTTTATATATTTAGAAATTATACATGATTTTTTAAAATATATACAACTTTCCCAACCCATATATAACACAAGATGAGTCAGCTTTATAGAAAAATCATTTGCTATATTAACTATAAAACAGTTGTCTCATCTTATGTCCTTAATTGGGGAGGAGTACCAATGGCATAGTAGTGAATATGCTGGACTGCAGCCTCAAAGTAAGCAAGTTGAAATTCCACTCATTCTATTATATTAACTTAATTAATACCCCTTGGGAGAGGTATAAACCCCTTTATCCTCCCCAGTTTTTAGTTAAATAGTATCACTACTGTTCTTCTATAAGAATATATTTGACATTAAAAAAAACACACACACACAAAGGTTGATATACCAATAAACAAAGAAACCAAATCATGTTTTTATTTTCCTTAACATAATCAATGAGAGTTACTTCTTTTGTGAAGAGGTGCCTTGGGTGGTGTAATGGTTAACAAGCTAGATTAGCAAACCTTTATGAGTGGGGTTAAGTCTCAATGGGTGCCTTATTGATACAGCCTTATGCTACATCTAAGCAAAAAGCTAAGTAAATTACTACTTCCCTAGGGAAGATCCAAAATGGAAGATTATGGGGATGTTACAGTTACGATCATGGAACTGAATGATCCAGCAGTCTGGCATGGATAAAACTTTCATTGTTTATGTTTATATATTGCTAGTTCATTGGTTGGTTGTGTTTTATGAAATATCAACCCTTATGTCAAAAACTGTTATATATATATATATATATATATATATGATTTGTAAATGAATAGTTTGTAGGTAATATAATTTTCAAATAAGCCAGAGCTCATTTATTTGCATACAGTTAAACAATTTCAATTATTGTTATGTAATACCAAGATTTCAGTTTAACATTACTCATTTGCTTGCACACAGTTAAATGGTTTCAAGTATAATAAATGATTGAATAGTTCTTTTTGATCCATAGATGGTATTGCATATTGACTTTTGACAGAGTTGTCAATCAAAGATTTCTGGGTCGGGATGTCCCAACTTTTTAAACAAGCAGAAGCAGATGCATGGGTTGACAACCAGAAGTATGAACCATTATGAAATTATATATACATAGGTACCCACAAAGATACAGTCAGTTACAGCTGAGCAGTCAATCTCCAGTTGTTCACTTTCAATTTGGGAAAGGTATGATTGGTTGAGTACCTCTCATCAAGGAACCAGAAATGTAAGGCCCTGAATATGGAATCACAACGCGAGTTAACAAAAGGGTCAATATATCAGTCGTCTTAGTTCTTTGTCTCCCTGTCTCTCTCTCTCATATGCCAGTTTTGACCCTTTTGAGAAATAAAGTTGTGAGAGCTATATTTTTATAAAGTGTTACCATGTCTTCCTTCATTCATCATGGCTATATAACAATAGAAGCCAAACAGGTACTACCATTCCAAGTCAGAGTGGAGCTGGGAGTAATAGCAATGAAGGGGTACTCTACATACCCTAAAACTCCAGGACTGGAGCCTCACCATCAGATGGTTTAGCATCCTATACAAATACTTGTGCTACCTTCCTATAGGTTAAAGAGGGTCACATGGTCTTCTTTCATATCATACCTGTAGGGAAAGCAATTAGCTAGTGTCCAGTGTTGTCATTTACCATCCTATTTTTTTACCCTGAAGAAGTCATGAATCATGGCGAAATTTGAGTATAATAGTAAAATTTTTTAAATTAAAATTAATCTTATTTTACAAGTGACTTACTCATATTAGTACAAACTGTAAGCCGTATTACATATGGGTTGTAATTTCAATTATGGGGGAAAGTTTGTGTCTTCTATGGATGGTTAAAATGTTTCATTTAGAGCTTTAAAAATTTGGTATATACTTTTGTGTAATGAAAGGAAGATGAAAAAAATGTAAAAGAATAAATTTTTATCTTACATTAGAAATGGGGATGATGGAGTGATATTTCATTAAAGGGAAACTAACTATTATTAATCAGCAATATGCTATGTTGCTACAATATGCTATGTTGCTACAAGTAATAATTAATCAGGCAAAATCTAAATTTCCATTTCTTAAAAAAAAAAACATACAGCAGAATATGGAATAATTTCTAAAACTTTTTTTAAAATCTGATTTGTCCAACTTTTGAAAAAAAAATGCAATAACTCTAAATTTTCATGATCAGCTCTATTATTCAAACAAAGAATCTATGATTTGTTTGTGCCGGAACCAAGCCAAAAAAAATTACCAAAGTAAATGAAGTTTCTTTATGGCCTCCATCAAGCCCAGACTTTAAACCCTCTTGATTATGCTATATGGGCAATTTTAGAAAGCAGAACAAATGCAACTTCCCAATCAAATATTGGTTGGCTTAAGAATGCTATTGAGGAGGAATAGAATAAAATGCTTGAAGAATTTATTTTAAAGGCATTTCAAAGGCCTGTTGATACAATAATTGAAAAAATAAATAAATAAATAAATAGTGGCCAAATTGAGTAAATTAACTGTTTTGTGTCTATCTTATTTTGCTGTTTATTTTTTTAAATTAAAATAAATCTTATTTTATAGTAAAGTCATTATTGTACTAGAATATTCTTCATTTTCCTTCTGCACCCTGTAATAATTTGATTAACTAAAATAAGTATTCACATTTCATTAAAAATTACTAATTAAGACTAAGTAATTCTTCAAACTGGTTGGATGGTTTGTTGGTTTTACAACATGTTAACCCTTGTTGAGTTATTTTTTTAGGCAAGTATTTCTATTTAATTATTTGTAAACAATTATAGCTTCACGTAACTATTCTTTATATAAAAAATAGCACACAATTATATGGTTTCAAATATCTAATATGAATAATTTGCAAGCAATAATATTAATGATAAAAATAAATTGAAACCATCCAGACCACAGCACTACAAACATCAGTTAGGATATTTAGAGGAGTCATGGAAATCTGATAAGGCTATGGACTAGAGGCTTAAAAAGGGCTTAGTTTTCAGTTCCATAGACTTTTCTTTAATATCAGAAAATTTCAACTGTTTCTACAAGTATTTTTCATGCTGGTTTCAAGTGCAACTATCACGAGTCAACTTAAGAATTGTTTGAATTTACCGCGCCAAACTTAGAAATTTAGCATAAATTAGTATAGATTCTTGTACCGACAAATGCAAACACTCCCAGTTATCACAAATTAATCCCCCCCCAAAAAACGACCAAACCAAACGCTAAAGAAATATTCGGAATGGAACTTTCTAGAATCAGGTGGCCTTATAAATATAAGGAAAGACATAAAAGCTTCATAAATATGTGGATATATAGAAAAAAAACCCTAAACAATTGTGAGGGAAGACTCGTTGGGTAGAGGTTAGTACAATTTTCTTTTTTTAAAAATAACACTGGATTTTCTATGACTTGTAAAATCTGCTGGTGAATTTTGTTATATTTTAATCTAAGAATCTTGATTTATTTCTAATCGACTAAATTGTTTTACCAGGTGCAACTATCACGAGTCAACTTAAGAATTGTTTGAATTTACCACGCCAAACTTAGAAATTTAGCATTCCACCTCCACTAAAAATAAATAAAATAAAAACCCGGTAGGGCCTGTATCAGATGACAAGATAAAATATATCCCAAAATTTCTTTGAATATACGTCAGTCCTGGACTTTAACTAAGTTAAAACTTAAGGTGAAAGGATTCATTTTTATTTTTATTTCTATTTTTTCTACTTTTATTTTTTATTTATTTATTTCTATTTTTATTTTACGTTCTTTATTTTTTCATTTTTTTTTTTTTTATTTATTTTATTTTTTTATTTATTTATTTATTTATTATTTTATTTTATTTTATTTTTATTTTATTTTTTTTTCCACGTACTCATGGGAAGCAGCATAGTGTACGTGAAGGTGTTCGAATTTGCAATGCCTAATATTTCCTGAACGTTTGAGTCTTGCGGCTTAACGCTCAGGATTGTCAGTTTGATCGGGGAACTTCTGCTGCTCATCTATAAGAGTGGCTTCTATAGATGAGAATAAAAACAGCCATCGAAAGATAACCATGACTCATACTCAAACCACATTCACAAACCGCATCGCTCTTCGCGTGGGTAAAAAAGGGGTGCGTCCTGCTGAGGTTGGAGCCCTGGCCTCAGTGTTCGAAAAATCAGCTACAGAGCTCAAACTACTAAAATGCAAACAAACAATACAGATAGCGACATTTAACGTTAGAACCCGAAATAGAATAGGTCAACTACCAGAGCTAACTGCATCAGCCGTAGAACATAAGATAGACATAATCTGTATACAAGAACATCGATACACTCACACCGAAGATATCAAATATCACGAAACTGGCAATGGATGGATGCTGGTGACTGTATCGGCATGGAAAAACTCTGTCAATGCATCGGTAGGAGGGGTGGGAATGTTTATAGGACCAAGAGCGTTAAAAACACTTAATAGCATTGAGAGAATACAACCTAGGATGATGGCCGCAACGTTTAATGGCAACCCCAAAGCAACGATCATCTCCTGCTACAGCCCTACCAATGTCAGCGAAGAAACCGAACTAGTCACCTTCTACGAGGAGCTATCCTCCCTAGTACGTAGCATTCCGAAACACAACCTGCTAGTCATTGGCGGAGATATGAATGCACAAATCGGGAAAAACAGAAACAACAAATACAGCCTACACAACACGTCAAACAGGAATGGACAACATCTAATTGATTTCATGATAGAAAATAGATTAACATGCTTCAATACAAACTTTCAAAAAAGGGAGGGAAAATTATGGACCCACACATACGCAAACAAGAGTAAAGCACAGATAGACTACCTCTTTATAAACAGAAAATGGAAAAATAGTGCGATGAATTGCGAGGCATACTCCACTTTCGAGGGCGTGTCCTCCGATCATCGAATAGTCACGGCCAAAATACGTCTAAGCCTACGAAAAAACGCCACACGAACAGTGACAACTAGGCGCTATGACTGGGCCCTACTTAACAACAGAGACATTAGAGACAAATATGCTTTAGAATTAAGAAACAGATTCGAAACACTACAAGAGAAGACAGAAAAAGTTACCCCAAATGACGAATATGAAAACTTTGTTGAAGCACACCTAGAAGCGGCATCAAAGTGTATCCCAACAAAACCTAGAACTAAATATAGAGTCCCTTGGGAAACGTCAGAGGTTAGAGAAAAACGTGCACTCATGAAAACTGCCTCCAAAAGCTATCGGAAGAACCCAACAAACACAAATGCCCGAAAACTAGAAAAAGCACAATATCAATTAGCAGGAATATATCTAAAAGAACAGGCAGAATACATACAAAATCAGATAGATAAGATTAGAGACTCGGTGGAAGATAGACAATCCAGGATAGCCTGGCAAACAATAAATGAAGTAAGTAGAAGGAAGAGCACAGCCAAAGCAAAATTGAAAGCTGCAAGCCAACAAGAAAGAGTAAAACTATGGGAACAGCATTTCAAAAATCTACTAGGAAGCCCACCGGAAATAACGGATGAACCGATCACCAGAATTATCAGTAAGCAATTAGACATTAAACTAGGGCCTTTCACCAAAGAAGAACTCGACTCGGTTCTTAAAAAAATTAAAAATAGGAAAGCTGCAGGGCTAGACGAGATCCCCCCAGAAGTGTGGAAGACTAGACAATTCGACGATATACTGCTCCGGCAATGCAACGCTGTCTATAGTCAAAATAGGATAGAAAGATGGATGAAGGGATGCATCCTTCCTTTCCCTAAAAAAGGCGACCTCGGATTAGCCAAGAACTACCGAGGGATAATGCTTACATCCATAGCAGCCAAAATCTACAATGCCCTACTACGAAACCGCATAGAACCCAAAATAGACAACATCCTTAGGAAAAACCAAAATGGCTTCCGGAGAAATAGATCCACAACCTCACAAATATTGACCATCCGTAGAATCCTTGAAGGCGTCCGGGCAAAAAACCTTCAGGCGACATTACTATTTGTCGACTTTACCAAGGCCTTCGATTCCATCCACAGAGGGAAAATGGAACTAATCCTACTAGCATATGGCCTACCAAAAGAAACCGTAGCAGCAATAATGATCCTCTACAAAAACACAAAAGTAAAGGTACGTTCACCAGATGGAGACACGGAATACTTCGACATTGTTGCAGGAGTACTACAAGGAGACACGCTAGCCCCATACCTCTTTATCATCTGTCTAGACTACGTGCTTAGAACTTTGATCGACAAAATCAGAGAAAATGGCTTCGAGCTGACTAAGAAAAGAAGCAAAAGGTACCCCGCAAAAACAATCACAGACGCCGACTACGCTGATGACTTAGCGTTACTGGCGAATACGCCTAATCAAGCAGAGACACTACTGCATAGCTTGGAACGAGCTGCAGCAGGCATTGGCCTCCATGTCAATGCGCACAAAACTGAATATATGTGTTACAACCAAACGGGCAACATTACCACACTAGACGGAGCCTCTCTGAGGCTAGTGGACAAATTCACCTACCTAGGAAGTAGCGTCTCATCAACAGAAAACGACATCGACACACGGCTGACGAAAGCATGGATGGCTATAGATAGGCTCTCAATAATATAGAAATCAGACCTGACCGATGAAATGAAACGCAGTTTCTTCCAGGCAGCAGTTGTATCGATACTGCTATATGGATGCACTACATGGACGCTAATCAAACGGCTGGAGAAGAAACTTGACGGCAACTACACAAGAATGTTGAGAGCAATACTGAACAAGTCCTGGCGACAACACCCCACGAGACGCCAACTGTACGGCCACCTACCTCCCATCACGAAAACTATACAGGTCAGACGAGCCAGACACGCCGGACACTGCTGGAGAAGCAAAGACGAGCTCGTAAGTGACGTACTACTCTGGACCCCCACATATGGCCAGGCAAAAGCAGGACGACCAGCCCGAACTTACATACAGCAGCTATGTGAGGACACGGGATGTAACCCAGAAGACCTGCCGGAGGTGATGAACGATAGGGAAAAGTGGTGAGAGATGGTCAAGGATATCCGTGCTGGCGGCACGTCTTGATGATGATGATGATGACACTGTAAGTGTGTGCACTGCTTCAGAAAAAGGGAGATAACACAAGATGTGAAATTCACAGAAAAAAAAAAATCAATTTTTATGATTTACTTTATGTAAAATGAAGTCTAAACAAAATGTTTAACAGATTTAAGTGTATTAACAAGAAGCTGATAGATCTATGTTCTTGAATCATGTGTTAATTTCCTTAATCAGGGATTTTCAGAGAATAAAATGAGTCATATAAATCCTATAATAAAGAAAATGAGGAAATACCAGTGAAAAAAAAATAGTTATAGTTAATTTGAAAAACTTGCAAGGATTAAAATAGCAATTTATTAGCTTTGGTTAGAAGGTTTTGAAGAATTTGGCTAGAATACTAAGAAGGAACCTCAGCACCAGATACAGTTTAGGGTTATACCCAGAACACTCTTCAAACAAAAAATGCAAAATAATTCCAGAGCATAATGTCTTAACTTAGGATTAACAATCCAGACAAAAAACAAAAATGCTTATATCAATAAACCTCTTAAGTGTTAATCAAATATTAAAATTATTTCTTGTAATCATTCAAAGTTAGTTTTTAAATGATAAGAGCAAAATAATCAACGTAAAATACCACCCACTTTGGGTGCCACTGATTCAAATCAAGGGGTGTGGCATATAGCAGTCAAACACAAAATTATGAAATGAGGACAGGCAAAGGAAGGACACCAAAAAAGATTTTCACTAAACACAAAAAATTTACTTAGGTTATCTATTCTCTTTCTATGTGATTTTTTTTACAAAAAAATAGAATAAAATAAAATGAATTACAGTTTTGATAAAAAGGAAAAATACAATTAGGCTATTATTGTACACAGAGCATACTGATCTTTTAAATGGACAATAATAAAACATTTGCAGATTATAAAGAAGAGAATATAAATCAACAGAAAATCAAATGCAATTAAAATGCAATATAAGTGTAGTTTATTCATTATAAGATTAATTATTGTTTCACTAATAATCCAGTATAATCAAAATTTTCTAAATATATGATTATCATATATTTAGAAAATTTTGATTATACTGGATTTTTAAAATAATTATCTGTGTATAAGATTCAGTATTTTTCAGATTTTTCAGCCAAAAAGTTAGGTATGAGTATTATGTATGAAAGCTATATAATAAACTTTCTTTCTGACCCCATACATCATAATATTTGGGACAAGATAACCAAAAGTAAGTTATATCTATAATGGAAACTAATGTGTTTTATGCCATTACAGAGAAATTTCCACTTGAATCTGTGTTCATAATGTGATTTTTCCTAATATGAGCTGATTTTTCACAAAAGCTTGTTGCATTTTTGTATGAACATGTCCATGTGTCCGCTCTAAATGCCGTGTAAATTTTGTTTTTTTAGACGTAATGTAAATGACATAAATCTTTATTTCTATTCAGTACAAACCAATAAAAAAATTGAGCAAAAGCTAAATTTCAGTTAAATTTGATTATTACAAATTCCAAAAAAAAAAGTGTGTATAATGAATATGAACTTATTTTTAAGAATTTCGTAGTCTAAAACTAGAAGTATGCATTACCAATAAATAATTATAGTATACAACTTTTCCAACCCAAGTAAGATTAGTCACTTTTATAGAAAAATCATTCTTATTAATATTGCTGTAGTTACTATAAGATCGGGGGGGGTTAAAGATTGTTTAACATAAAATAATAGCAAAAATACAGACTAGAAAGTGAATATAAAACCTAAAGGGGATTTTACAGCACCAAAACAATTATTAAACAGACTATTATTGAGTAATATAAATATTTCATATATATATATATATATATATATATATATATACATACTGTTAAAGAAAATTATGAACAGTAGAGATTATTTGTTTTGGGATGTTTTTTGTTTGTTTTTAATTAGTGCATTCAGTTGGATTTAGCTGATATACTCTACCTTATCCGCATGGTAAACTCTATGGGATCCAGACAATAAGCTTTTGACAAAGAATAATTATCAATTAGAACTTGGAAAATTTTATGTGTTACAAACCTGTATTGGGTTGTAGAAACAAATCATGACTAATAAAAACACAGCTGGTGGTTTACTAGACATGTTCAATGAGATGGAAAATATATATATATATATATATATATATAGAAAGGTTTGTTCAAATACAGTACCCTCCTTAATTACCAGATCTCCTACCTCTGTTTAACTTTTTGTTTTCTAAACTGAAAATTCATCTCAAGGGTAAAATTTAAGGAAATGAAAGATTTAAAAGAAAAACAACGGTGCAGCTTCACATCATATCAAAAGAGAAGCTTTGACCAATGGAAAACTCACTGGAATAAGTGTACTGAATAGCAAAGGGACTATTTTGAAGAAAATTAATGTTTCATTCATTGTTCATTTTTGTCTTGATATATTTATGAAGACGAAACTTCATCTTGATGCTTTTTGAATCCAACTTGTATATGTATGTGTGTATATATATATATATATATATATATATATATATATAATAAACCAAATGAGAATTTTAGAAATATATAGATGTATAGAAAGTTATCTTTACGATAAATATATATTTGTAATTCTTTTATATAACTTTAAGATCAACCAGTAATTAGAAGGATTAAAGAAGCAGTAGAACCATTAAAAAGACAAAATAATACTTAAATAAACAGTTATAAATGTCTGAAGAAGACAAGAAAAAATAAACCAGTTATGGAAGAGGTCAGTGGAGGGCTAAGTAGCACTTGATTTAAAACACTGATTTGGACATTCTTTTTTGTTGAAGAACAACTTATTTGATCACTTGAGGAATTGAAAGGAGATGAACTTACATGTTTTCTTATTTTTAATTAATCTCCATTAAAAAGCAAAAATTTTATTTACTTCTTTTTTCTAAATTTCATTGTTTAATTGGAACCAATATTCTATTATAAGGAAATCATTCTTCTAAAAATATTTGATTTAATTGGTGAAAAGAATTCTACAGAAAATTTTTTCACTTACTTGCTGAAGTACCTGTGTGATGTAATGACCTTCATCATCCTCGGTACTTTGGATAGCAGATGTATCAAACATTAACAAAGGCACACCTGACAAATTGCACATCCCCAGCTTGAAGAATTACTTATAAATTTAATTTAGCAATGTTTAACTAAATGTGAAAGATTATTTTAATAAATCAATCTGTCGATTTTGTTCCTGTTGAAGTTTAGAATTTTAAATTCTGTATAATTAGTTGCATCTTTCCTCTCAATTATTGTTTATTATTTGAGACCACATTCTCAATGAGAAGCATTCCTTTTCTTCATAAGAAACAAATATTCTTTATGTTAAACAGGACCATTGCATATTATCCGCCAAATCCCGAGGAGGGGAACAAGACAGTTTTATATATACTACTTTATGAAAATTGACAATTAAGTAGAGTGGAAGCCTTGTATCATAGATTTGGAAGGTGGGGGGTCATGAGACCCTAGCACTGGCCTGATGTTAAAACCTTCCCATAGGTGCAATGAGTATGCATACCAACTGTTTTTTTTTTTTTGCTTTTTTTAGCTCTACATGAAGCTGTTTAGATGTCTATGGAGGACAGCTAGACAAAACCTTCTCAGTTATGAGTATAGATGACTTAGGCAGAAGTAGAGAATAATTATTCTAGTATGTAATGAGGAAATGACCAATGCAATAGTGAAATTAAATGTAAATTGTTCTTTAATGTCAGTTGCCAAAAGTTTCTGCAAAAATAGTTGAAACTTATTAGATTACAAGTAGAGTTTAACGAGAAAGTTCATAAACTAAATGTCACTCTGATTTTACTCTAACTTCTTACTCTAACTTAATAACAAAAAAAAAAAAAAAAAAAAATCAAATGAGAAAATTATCTAATAATTATAAGCAAATGATAAAACTCCACCCCTGATAAATATTGCACTGGTTTTAAAAACTAGCTACATGTGTAATTTGATATCATCAAAATGAATTATCCTTGTGGTATCTTAAATACTGTCAACTTGTTGGGTCCATGATGATATTGATGCATTTATTTAGAGAAGAATTCTCATTTTTTTCACAGCAATCTCAAAAATCTAGATGATAAAAAAAAAATTAAATATGAATACATCCCCCCAAGAAATTATCATTTAGTCATAAATTCAACAAGAACTTGCTTTATTTTTTTAAGTTGGAATATTTTAGTGTATTGTCCTAATGAAGACAATGAAATGATATGCTATTTTTACTGAGTTCACACACATGTGTTCAAATCCTGGACTAGGTTGTTTGACTGTTAAAAAAATTGACCTTGTGTCACATCCTTCATGAGTAGGATGTAACACAAAATTTTACATTGATGCACACACACATATATATATATATATGTCAACATAAAAATCTTTTGTAAACCATCATCTAGGTGATATTTTTACCAAAACTTAATGTTGGCATATTATCCATACATAAATTAATAGAATCCTTAGAAAATATTTTTCTTTCATATATACCTACCATTAGATTTATTTCCATTTTCCATTGTCTTAACAATAAATACATGAGAGAGAGAGTATTACCAATAAATAAGTACACCCCAATCAAGTTTTAAAGATAAAATCATTTTTTTTTCAATCCTAAGATACCAAGATTTTATCATTTTTTGTAGTACATTAAAATCAAAACAAATGATTAGGCATTATTTATTACCAAAATCTACTGCATTGAAACTCTTACCAAAAATATAACCAATCCTAAATAAGTACACTACTTATATATACTTACACAGTTTTATTTTTGGCAGCAGAAGTGTTGAAATTTTGAGTTTGGTTACAAAGTTTCAATGTCATAGTGTTTGTCAATAAATAATGCCTAATAATATTTGGTTTGATCGTATATTTACACTAGAAGTAATAAAATCCTGGTATCTTTAATCTAGAATAAAACTAACATTTTATCAAAAAATTGGTTGGAATGTACTTTTGTTTTAGACAAAACTGCATATAACATCGATCAAGTGATTTCTTTATTTGTTTGCTGTCAATTACAACTAATCTACAGAAGTTTGTAACTGCTAATAAAGTCCATAAGGTATTTTAGATACTCACACATGAATAGAAATAACAAGCTTCACCTTTATAGATTGATTATAGACCTCAATAACACCATTTCAATGCTCTAACATTTACAGGATACAAAAAAAAGTAGCAGCAATTGACTTCAAAGAGTTCTGTCAGTCACAATCCTTCTTGGACTCTTTTACTTCCATTTGAATCAATGAATAATTATAATTGGACTGGGGAAAGTTTATTGCTGTGATTTTCCACTCCCTTCAACATATTTTCGACTTTGATTTTTTTTTCCCTTCTTTTTCTTTACAGTAATATCCAACCACTTCTTAGCAACAAAACATTGCATAGATATAATTACTATCAGAGTGAAATACATGAAAATATATTTGTATTTTAATGCCAAATCAAATATCAAATTAAATTTTACCTCAAAGTGATTGATTTTAATGGCATTTCAATGTATTTAGGGTTATTTTATATATTTTTTAAATATGACTAATTTTTAAACAGATCTAGTTGATCCTTAGATGGAACCCAAATATATACTACCAATGCAGATCAGAGTGAACCTGGGAGTAATGGCAATGAAGGGATACTCCCTAGATCTCCAGAACTGGAACTTCACCATCAGATGTAGTCTAGTGTCATACCAAGGACACTCTTTTGGGGAGGAGGGCAGAAGGTCTTATCCTCATGCCAGGGATACAACCAGTGTATTCTAAGCTCTGTCCATAGGGCTAAATTTTACCTCAGATCTATCTTTGTAAAAATCATTTTTCTTTTAAAAATATTGTATCTATAAAGATCCAATTTTTTTATCCATATTAACACAACACAACAAAAATGGCACATTATAGCAAGATATTTGTCTGCACAATAACATTAAAATACTCTATTAATTGACAATAAACCTTCTTCATTTTGTTACCATAGTACAGTGAAAATAGCACATTGTAGCAAGATATTTGTGAGTACAATAGTGTTGAAATGTTCTAGCATAGACAAAGTAATTTCTAATAAAAATTGCAACTAAATAATCAGTGTGAGGCTTCTGTTAATGCACACTGATTGTGGTAATGTCTGAAGGAAAATAACTATTAAATACACCCTCTTATTCATTTGCAATTGATTATCTATCATCATCATCATATCGTGCCACTAGCACAGATATCCCTGACCCTCTCTCGCCACTCCTCCCTATCGTTCATCGCCTCTGGCAGGTCTTCAGGGCTACATCCCATATCCTCACATAGCTGCTGAATGTATGTTCATGCTGGTCATCCTGCTTTTGCCCAGCCATATGTGGGGGTCCATAGGAGTACATCACTTATGAGTTCGTCCCTGCTTCTCCAGCAGTGTCCTGCATGTCTGGTTCGTCTAACTTGGATAGTTTTCGTGATGGGAGGCAGGTGGCCGTATAGTTGGTGTCTTGTGGGGTGTTGCCTCCAGGACTTGCTCGCAACATTCTTGTGTAATTGCCGTCTAGCTTCTTCTCCAGCCATTTTGTTAGCGTCCATGTAGTGCATCCATACAGCAGTATCGATATGACAGCTGCCTGGAAGAAATTGCGTTTCATTTTATCAGTTAGGTCTGTAATTGTTGGTTTTTACAGCATGTCAACCCTTGTTAGGTTTAGTTCAGAAGTCAGTCATTTTTTACAAGCATGTATTATGGTTTTAAGTAACAAATGATAATCACTTGTAAACAATTTAGATAACTATTTATAACACAAGTAGGTTGTACACATAGGGTTTCAAGTATTCCTATCTAATACTGATAATTTTCAAACAGATTTATTCGACCTATAGATGGGATCCTAACAGGTACATCTAGTCCAAGTCAAAGTGAACCTGGAAGTAATGACAATGAAAAGATGGCTCCAGAACATAGGCTTTGCAGCCAGACACAGTTTACTATCAAACATAGAATCACCCCACCCCACTTTTATTTGAGGTTTTACCTCTCTGCAGGGGTGAAGTCAGCAAATTTTAAAGGCTGTTAAGTGGGTGATATTTATAAGGACATTCAGCTAATTGGTAAATTTTCAAGTTCCTTCTTCTTTGTAATAGTAATAACAACTTAGACAACATTCATCATCTGGATCTATTTTTAAAAATTAAGAAGGAGAATTGAAAAAAAAACTCCAATAAATCAAGAGAAAGGAATTAATTCTAAATAACTCTGTGTTCTTTTGAAAAACTAACCATAATAACCCCACCCATTTACAGGAAACTATTTGTGGCAAGAGATTTTATACATTGTTCATCTGACTTGGCCCATCATAAATAACTTTGTACAAAGATAATAATAAAGTCAACTAGTTGATCTAAAAGGGGAACAAAATCCTCAAGTAAACTCACCCAACAAGCAGCAAGAGGATACTTGATCACTACACATTGTATATAATAGGTTTACTTTTTAATGGCATACCAACTCCTTATGGTTTATTCAATGCTGGAATTTGATTAATTTATAAATATTTCATTGTAATCATACTTACATTTTCAAGGGAATCCTCATGACAGTGATTGGAATGTGAGTTTGAACTTCAGTCATGCTATTATGTTCACTTTCTGACTAATACTCTCAGCAAAGGCATGAACCCCCTTATTCCCCCTGTTAAATAGTACCACAACTGTTCTTTCACAAGATGGCTTTGGGATCAAATAACCCATGAAGGTTGATATGCCATTAAACAAAGAAACTAACCCAAACAATATTTTCAAATGTTCTTTTGTATTTTTTCAATAGAACTTTTTTTAATTAGCCAATAATCATTTGTTTGCATAAATTTGTATGGTTTCAAGTATTCCTATTTAATATCAACAATTCAAGCATGATTACGTTTTAAAGTAATTATACCTATTTAATAATATAATACGTTTACACATTTATATGGTTTTAAGAATTCCAATCTGACACAAATAATTTGCAAGTAATTATATGGTTTCAAGTAACTAATTATAATAATACTTTAGTAAACAATTTAGTTTCAAGTAAATATTAATACAAATAATTTAAACAATTGTATAATATCAAGTATTCAGGCTCTTGTTCATTGCTGGTGAAAATGTATATTCAAGTGCTATGATTATGTAGAAAAATAGTTTTGTAGCATAAAACTTCCTCTATTCAATTGTGTTCTTGTGCACCCACTATCTATTTTAGTTTCTGTGAAAACAAATAGGAGCCTTTACTTTCATCACTAGTAGTAATACAGTCAAATGTTGATTTTAAAAAGAACACTATCATTCATAGATAAATACACTTCTAATACTTTTCTTCATAAAATTGATTTTCTTCTAAACAATGAATAAAGTAAAATAAAGTTGGCGACCAGAAGGCTTAACTTTTCAATAGCTACTACACCAAGGTGTAGGGGAGGGTGCAACTCTTTTCCCTGGATTGCTCCACTTTATCCTTGATACGAACCTTATATTGCTGAGTGTTAAGCAAGGAGGTATCAAGTACTATTTTTAAAGCCTTTGGTATGATGCGAACTTGGATTGAACCCAGGTCTCCCCGACAATTGGTGAACACTGTACCCACTAAGACAATGAGCCAGTCAATGAATACCAGACTATTATTATTATTATGTATTTTTTATTACTATACTGTGCAGCATTTGAACTCTGTAACCAAAAATAAGAACATGTAACAGTCCAAGAACTTGTGGAATTTACTAGAATAATTTAATATTGAATAATTTACTAGAACTTGTGGAATAAAAGAAAATAAAAAAAACAATGACAATCCAACAAGAAAAAATTAAAAGACTGTAGGAGCAGAATGTAGTAGAGTTTGGCAATAAATAATACATAATAATATTGATTTTGATTATATAATATTCCATAAGAAATATTAAAATCCTGATATTTTTTGCAATAGGAGAAGATTAATTTTTATAGAAAATTGAAGGGGGGGCGGGATATACTTACTTATTGACATAATTGTATATTACCTAGTTTTTATAGAATACTAGGGAAGGAAAAGACAATTGCAGGTTAAAAGGTTTTTCTTATGAACGAATATTATAAAGTTAGCCAAAATAAGAATGGGATTGTAAGTGTTTGACAATGCCTAGACGACCCTAAATATATCCAAATTGAGATATAAAACAAGTTTTTCCGCATTTTTATTTTACCTTTGTAATAAATGAAAGTAATATTGAATTAAGTTTACTAAAGTTATGATAAATGATGCATTCCACAAGTCTGAGTTGTGCTTTAGTAAATTACTGAGTGGCTAAGGAAAGAGAATGAAAAGAAGTGACAATGAGATAAAAGAAGTCTATTAAAAGAGGGAGAGAGGGATAGATAAAAAGAAAAAATCAATGAAAAAAAGATAAGAAAAAGATGTAGACAATAAAAGCAAAGTACAAGGGAAATGAAAAAGGCAAGAGAAAGAACAGAGTAGAAAAAGAAAAAGACAAGTGAAATGAAGAGGTAAGAGAAGGAAAAAGACAAATGAAATGAAGAGGTAAGAGAAGGAAAAAGACAAATGAAATGAAGAGGTAAGAGAAGGAAAAAGACAAATGAAATGAAGAGGTAAGAGAAGGAAAAAGACAAGTGAAATGAAGAGATAAGAGAAAGAAAAAGACAAGTGAAATGAAGAGATAAGAGAAAGAAAAAGACAAGTGAAATGAAGAGGTAAGAGAAAGAAAAAGACAAGGGAAAGAACAGAAAAAGATACAAGAGGAAAATACAATAAATGAAAGGAAAAGACAAGGAAAATGAAAAGAAGAAGAGAAAGAAGTGAACATATAATAACTGTTGCATTCTATTAACATATGCCAAAACAATTCTAAAACCTGATTTCAAAATTTTGAATGTCTTGGCTGGAAAGCACACTCCAATGCACATTCTTAGGAGTGTCATATTTGTATTTAGAGATAAGAAGTAATATAAGTAACAAACCATCCTAGTTTTTTTTTTATTTGAAGATACACAAAACTTTTCACCGAAATACACAATAAAAATTTAGGTGGTGTGCTTAACATAATCATTATTGTTGTAGGAAATAGAACTGGAGACCAGAGTTCAAATCCTGGATAAGGCTGTTTGCATTTCACTTCACACCAATGATCTTAGGAAAAGTATGAATCCATCTCTCCTCTGCCCAGCTATAAGTAAATACTAGGGCAGACTTGCTTCTATAACTTTGGAAAGATAACCAATCTAGAAGAAAGAAAACTGAATTCAAACTCGCTGCACTCAGCTTAAAAACTGGCTTAGTGTTACATCCTGTTCATAGCTGAAAAGTTGGGTAAATACATACACAGCAGGAATTTCTTCAATATAAATAATCAAAATGTTTGATGGCATGCAGAGTTCAAATCCAGGAAAAGGTTGTTTGTTTTTCACTTCAAACTAAGAAACCGAAACCTAATTAAATTTAAATTCTTTAAACTACTTTGATGCTTCAGAATACTTTTTCAAAATTAGTTGTTTTCTTTAAATTTCCAATAGGGTTAATTCATGGTTAACTTTTTAAATATATACAGTTTAATTCATCATATATGAATTGCACATTTGAATGCCAATAAAAGGGAATGATTATTCAAATATAAATTAGATCAGAGATTATTTCTTATTGCTAGTAATATGTACCTATCACAACTTGTTACATGTTACTTGAAGAGAAAATGAACACCAATAAGTAACATCCATGGCTCAGAGAAATACCTTGAAAGGAAATACTTGGTATGATACTCTGAGAAACAACAATTATTTTTCAGATGTCCTTGGTAAGACACTAAACTGCATCCAAGGGTCAGTCTAGTTCTGGAACCCTAGGAAGTGTTGCATTACTTACTCAATTCTATGACTATAAGATCCACTCTGATCCAAAGTGTTTGTACTTGTTAGTGTCTCATCAAATAGACAAGTTTGAGATAATGTTTGGAATGATTTTGAACAACATTAATGACATTGATATTGCAGCTAAGTATCAAGTGTTCACCTGTTTAAAAGGATTGTAAAGATACATTTTTGTATCATATAGAATTGGAGAACAAAACTATTCAACCAAGTTCATCATAAAATCAATCCACAAGGTTTGACATGCCAATTAACCAAAAATTATTCAGATAGGACTTACAGTCAAATCAGGTTGAAAGCACCAGTTCTTATTAGATCACTGAAGTTAAGCATCAATGAGCTTGCTCAGAACTTAGATGGGTTACAACCGGTACTGTAAGCAATCAATGGCCTGCATGCCAAACGAAGCAAATCTAAGTAAATAATAATTATTCAGATAAAATAATAACAGTAATTGAAAAATAGAAAGAATTAATTCTAAATAACAGATCTTTTTAAAAAAATTAACCATCATAACTAACCATAATCACCCCACCCATTTACAGGAAATTATCAGTGGGAACAGATTTGATACATTGTTCATCTGACTTGGTTCACCACTATAAATAACTTTATACAAAGATAATAATAAAGTCAAATTTTGACCACAAAGGTTTATTAAATTGCCTTTCTTGTATTCAAAAGAACAAAAAGATAATTTGAACATGAAAATTATCTTAGATTTTTTCTTATTAAATTTTTATATTACTTCGGATTAAAGGACATAAAAAGCAACATTCTCTTATGTCCTTCTACACATGGACATGCCTGCGTTGGCTGACCAACAAGGACTTACATCAAGTCTGTGTAGACACTGGGTGCAGTCTAGAGGACCATGGTGGGATGGCAAGAGAGAGTCAAGCAACTCTATGCTCTCATCACGACACTCATCATCGTTGTGAGGCAAAGAGTAATGAATAGGTTAACTTTTGAGTTTGAATCTCACTGGGTGTCCCACACTATTAAAATATACTTAATATAAAAGGAAAGGAAATTGTTGACCCAAGTTCAAATCATGGACATGGCTGCTGGCATTCCACTTTGTGTCAATGCCCTTGGAAAAGGCATAAATTCCCCTTTTCTTTCCCCAACTATGAGTAAATAGTAGAGCAGAATAGTAAGGGTCTTTATCCTTATTTAGACAACAAGTCTAAAAGAAAAACTCTGAATTCAAACTAACTGTGTCACATCCTACTGGTAGCAGAGGGGGTCTGTAAATACACACTTAAAATAAGATGGGCTTACTTGGATCATGAATGAGAAGAAAATCAATTATTTATGCATTTACAATGTAATATAATTAACACTTGAATTACATATTGATAATATTGTTATTTAAGTTTCACTCGGTCATTGTTCATGATTTTCATTCTCATTGGGTGCCCTATACTTCTGGTTTTGTGCTAAACTAATCTGTTAATTAAAAATCTATTTTAAAAATAAGATGGGTTAACTTGAATTACTAATTAGAAGAAAATTATTGTGCATTTATAATAATATGTAACTTCCCCTAGAAAATTCAAAGATACATATTGATAACTTTTCCATTTAAATGAATCTATGATTCTATTTGTCTTTTATTCTAATGAATTCTTTTGGTTGGGATCATCCTTTGCTACTGATACCATATAACCCAGTACAACATATCACATTTTGATAAAAAGAGTAGATGGGCTCAAAACCAGAGTGTGTTAGGGTGAGCATAAACAAGATAGAAATATGATGTGACTGAGCTTACCATAAATTATTTTGCCCAAAGATAGTAATTCAAGTCAAAATTTGATAACAAAGGTTTATTAAATTGTTTTTCTTGTATATAAGTATTTATCTTCAAGGTATCTCACAAGGCAAAGGCAGTTACTTGGTGGTGCTCATCTCCTCTTCAAGTAACATGCAACAGATAGAGGTTACATAGTACCTGAAATAATCTCTGATCTTATATTTGTATAATTTTTCACCAAGTAACCTACCCATGGCTCTGAGAAATGCCATGAAGCAGAATTATTCAGTCTGGCCTCTGGACAAGCTAAAAATATTTTGGGATATAAGGATAAGAAAAAGGATTCTTTTGGATAGAGTTGAGTTCAATGTTTTCTTACAGGTATATCTTTTATAATGGATGGACAGTGAGATATATTTTTCTACTATTGTATTCACTCTAATCATTACAATTCCTCAAAGAAGGTAACTAATTATAGATTACTTTTTGGATTTATTTATCTATTTGCAATTAATTAAGATTTGACTTGAGTTTAATGGCCATCTACACTGTAGCAATTGTCTTTACTCTTCCAAAACCTGGATTGATAGATTGATTTTAATGGTATGTCAACGTCTTAAGGGTTATTTGATGAAATCACATTCATTGTACACAGACAATTTTTAAACAGGTCCAATTGACCCATAGATGGGACTCTAACAGGTATTACCACTCCAGGTCAGGGTGGACCTAGGACTAATGGCACTGAAGGAATACTCTAAACTCCCCCAGATCTCCAGAACTGGAGCCTCACCATCAGATACAGTTTGGTGTCATACCTAGGAGATTCTTTCTTTAGAGTAGAGTCTCACTCATCTATTTCACTTCATGCTAATGCCCTTGGGAAAGTCATAAATCCCTCTGTTCTCTCACTAGCTATGAGTAAATAGTAGGGCAAACTGAGTTGTTTAGTCTTGTTAGGCAACCAGTCTAGGAGAAAAAAACTTTGAATTCAAATCAGCACAAATTCCATTTAAGAATTGACCTGGTGCCACATCATACTCATGGTGGAGGAGTTGGGTGAATACAAATCTTTCTGCAGGGGACACAGTCTGCATATTCTAAGCCCTACAGACAGAATGTTTGAGATCAGAAGTCAAATGACAAACAGAAAGATTAAAACAGCAAGTTCCAGTCCAACTGAAAGATTTGAAGAAAGATTTCTATGATGTTTTGCCACCAATTTTTCAGCTTTCATCAAAACCTATTATTTCTGGTTCCAAAAACTACTTTTATCGTTTGACTTCCAGTCCTCAAAGAACAAAAATAATTGTTTCAAATAAATATCTGAAAATGCAATTCCTTATACATTTTTTGTTGTTTCAGTCAGAATTATAACCTGAATTTATAAACAGCTATAAATTTATCAAAGATTCATTTAGATAGAATAGGTAAAAAACATGGATATATATGGAAAAAAAAAAAAAAAAAAAAAAAAAAAAGTCAGTATGACGACTTATGCAGTCAGAAAAAAATGATTTATTACTTTGTATTTAGTATAGTATAGTGTTGCCAATTTTGTTAATTGCTGAAATTTTACAGGTCAGTCAATTTTTTTTTTTGGTGTTGTCTGGTTGGTTTTTTATGACATGTCAACCCTTGTTCAGTCATTCAATCCAAAAGTGACTCTTTTTGTTTTTTGCAAACAATTATATGGTTTCAAGTAATTATTCCTACTTAATAATAATCATTTGCCAACAATTATAGCTTCAAGTGACTATCTTTAATACAAATAATTGGCATACAGTTATATAGTTTCATGTATTCTTATCTAATACAAATAACTTGCAAACAATTATATGGTTTATCAGTAATATATTAGTCGTCTTCAACTTTATTCTGGCAACTTCTGTGATAACACTGATACCAGATTTTATAGTCTTCTCTTGGACAGCATCATCAGTGCCATGAAGAGGCAAGACCTACTGCATGAAAAACTGCTGGTCTTCCATAAATCTTTGCCCCAGCTTGTGCTAATATCTGGGCACAGATGCATAGGCTCTATAATAATAATTGACTGTATTGCTTTATATCCTTGTGAAATATCCACTTTTCATCAATTCAATGTTTTCTAGTTCTATATTTTTATTTACTTTTAAAAATAGTAGGGTAGTAGGAGGATGACGTCAGTAGTAGTAGTAGTTGTTGTAGAGCAGTAACCCAACTCTCAAATGATGATTGTAATAAATGATATATTTTATCTATCAGGACAGCCTATTTTAAGTATTAAGCAGTTTAAAGATAGAGGAAGTGATTTTATTTTTTCTTTCTTCCTATGCCTGGAGGGAAGCTTTGTACTTGTATAGCTGGTCAGTCAATACAAATCTGTTATAGTTCCTCAGTAGAAAAGAGAGGACAGAGATTTTTAATGCTTGTAGTGTTGAGTAAGCAAAAATGATGGGATGAATGGCAAGCTTCAACATGTCATCTGGACAGGTGCCAAAATGTAAAATATAATCAGTTATTTACCATTTCTCAATCACCTGAGGCAATAAACAGGTTTTCACTTGCCTATACAACAATGCCAATAATGACTTATATATATATATATATATATATATATATAAAATGTGCATGTGTATATTTCAATATATCTTAAGATATGTAACTTCATCAAAAGAAATGATGCTTGACTCATGTGGGTATCAAACTAACAAGGAAGAGGGGAGCAAAATAAAGGTGTTTACAGAAATACAGTATCCTCCATAAATAGGTATAACCCCAATCAATTTTCTGCAAACCCAAAGATATTATAACATTATCATTTATAGTGGGGAAATTATGCCATCAGATCATTAGGGATTATTTATTAACAAACTCAACAGCACTGAAATTCTGTGATAACATTAAAATTGCAACATATTTGAAATCAAAAATACAATTGAATAAATATATACAAGGGATGAATCTATTTGGGGACTGCTACATATTCATATATTTAGTTACAGAGTTTCAATTCTGTGCAATTTGATAAATAATGTCATATTGCAGTAATCTCAGAATTTCAGTAACCATTTAATCAAAAATATACAGATATCTTGAAAATCTTACAAAAATTAAAGGAGTGAATGTGGGTCTATGTAATAGCAAAAGTAGCAATAAAATAAGTACACATAAATACATATGAAGAGCAGAACAAATTAAGAGATATGATCAAAACAAAAATCGAGGTGAGCAGGATACAGAGCAAGGAAGGGAGGATAAAAGGCTAGTAGAATGGTGCCCAATGAATAACAAATGCAGCTGGAGAAAAATGAGAAGATGAGACAAAAGAGTTTGTTGATAAAACATGACAGAGATTAAATAGTAATGGTCATTATAGAAAGAATTTGGAAAGTTATTTTGTCCAGCATGGAGCTCAAAATAGCTTTAAATGAAATATATACAGAGAGATGGTAAGGAAATTAAATGGTATTTGTGGTGTAATATTTACCGTCATAGGAAATGGAAACAGTGACCCAAATTCAAAACCGAGACAAGACTGTTAGCATTTGACATAGCAATAAAACTTTTGGGAAAGGTATGAATCCAATTATTCTCCTTCTAGCTATGGGTAAAGAGTAGGACAGATTGGGCTCTTTAACCATAGAATAGCAACTGGTCTAGGAGAAGGAAAACTCTGAATTCAAACCTGTTTAACTACACTTAAAATCAACCTTGTGTCACATCTTGCTTGTAAGGAGGGATTCATAAATAAAGATATATAAATTGAAGTGTATATATATATATATATATGAAAATGAACAAATACAGAAATGTGTGTGTGTGTGTGTGTTGAAAATGACTTATACATTTTATGTATTATAATTATTCATGCAAAGTTCACTGCATTTATTTTCCTTTTTTTGGGGGGGGGAACACAAGAGACTTTATACAAAGTTGAGAACTATGGCACACACCTAACATTATTATTGCTGCTGCTATTTGGAAATATGTTACTATGCTTCTTTGTAATTATATATTTACTTTACCTATCGTTTGTGTGTGTCACACTTTCAGGTATAGATATACATGCTATGTTGGTAATTTTCTGAAAGTAAATTCTTTACAAAGAGAAGAAGGAGAAGGAAAGAGAAAGAGAGAGATGTCTTAAATCTGCAGGGTGGAGAAAAAAAATTGGGAAGGAGAGGGTAGGAAAATTAAATTGATGAGGCAAGGACAGTGTAGAGGGTAGAGAGAAAAAAAAAGGCTGGGAATAAAAGTTAAGAGTGGGCAGAGGAGAGAATGGGAAAGTAGAAGATTTATATGTTTCAATATGGATGAAAATAGAATTTAAAGTCATTGTTTTGACATCATTCTCTCCTTTCCCCATGTGAGACACACACATACACATATACTAAAAGCATATGTGCATGGATATGAAAGGAGGCATTATGTTTCCCCTAGGTTGATCTATTTATCCCTCCCCTGTCCACCTGGGCAGCATACTTCAAACATCTCTCTCCTGAAGATTTTCAAAGTGCGACACATATATATCAATGACAGATAGGTAGGTAGGTAGGTAGTTACAAACAAGCATATTAATACATAAATATTGTGGAATTGTCATAATCTAATAAAATTGAGATAATATAATTTGTTTCCTGGCATTAGGAGTTGAATGAAATTATATCAATGTCCACTAGACTGGCAGACAGTAACTAGTGAGTTAGAGTCTCACTGGGTGCCCTATACACCTGGCTCTGTGCCACAGCTAAGCAAAACTTAGTAAATAACTAAGTATTTGATACATCATAAAATAAATTGATAAAGTGGTTGGTTGATTGGTTGCTTTTAAGCATGGCAACCCTTGTTGGTTATTTAATGCCAAAAAATCTTTTTTTGAAAGTAATTCTATGGGTTTCAAGTGACTAATGATAATAATCATTAGTAAACACTGATAGCTTCAAGTAACTATTAATCAAAATAATTTTCAGTTATGTAATTTCAACTATTCCTATCTAATACTTTTCAAAACTACATCACAAAGATCTATTTGAATCAGAGATGGGACCATAACAGGTACCACTACTTCTGGTTAGAGTGGATCTGGGAGTAATGGCGATTAATGAGTGACTCCACAATCTTCAGAACTACAAAATTAGAGCCTTATAATATTTTTATTATAATCACAATGTTTCAGGTGTTATAGGCTTTATTCTTTTCAGGTGTCTGTTGTAGTTGATAACTATCTGGGAATTTCAAATCCGAAGTTTTATTCAATCCACATGCTTAAAGAATATATCATATCAATTAATTCTTCCAAATTATGTCCTAGTTTTTATTTCAGAATTTTCAGAAAGTCAACATTTATCTCATTACAAAATTGCAAAAGGTCCTCAAATTCAAAATGAAGGCCAGAGAAAAGATCCACCAACCAAACGGCATTTTGGTTCTGACCATTGGGGCGACAAAAGTCGAGACAGGTGAGTTTGAGAATTTGTGCTTATTTATTGTTTTAATTTTGTTCATAGCTCATAAGATGTTTTCTTGTTTGTTGAAATAAGACATTTTAACATGACTTTGTCATGTTTATCAAAAATATTTTAATGTCTAATTATTTATTAAAATTATATATAAATTTTGATTATTTTTTTTTTTTTTTTTTTTTTTTTTGTTTGTCTGAATTTCTGAGATGAGGACCTATTATTACACACTAATGTGTTTGAACTAGTGTCCTCATCTCAGTTGTTACAGTCACAACGTTTTCAGCTAACAGGACAAATGACTTGAGTGTATGAAAAAGCATTGGTTAAATGATATCTAGTTACCTGGTGGTTATAAGTTCAATCTCTGGCTCAGATAAAACCCATATATTCTGGTTCTATGGAAGAAATATCTCAAAGGAGAATGAATTATTTATTATACTTTGTAAAATTATAATATATAAACTTGAACTATTTTTAGTTTTAATTTCTGTGATGAGAATCTATCATTATACACTGATCTTTTTAGACTAGTGTCCTCATCTTGGTAACTGTTATAGCCACAATGTTTAAGTAGTTGTATCCTATATTCTTTTTTCTGATGTTAGTCATGTATTGATAGTAGAAGATAACTTGATTCAGAATCTTACTACAGTACACACAATTCCTTTCTTTGTCAGCACTGTTAAATGATTAAAAACAAAGTTTTACACTGTTATTGATATAGGCAGTGCAGAAGGCATGAACAGAGGAATGAGAACAATCTATCCCTGTGGACTGAGTAAAAGGTTTGGTTCAAAATCCCCAGAAAATTACCAATTACAACAGATGCTTGAAGAAAGCCAGGAGGTACAACAGCAAAAACATTGTGATTATAATAACAAGCAAGATAAGAATCTTAGACCAAGTATAATAATGATAATAATTATAGATGGTGCTCTGGGAACGGTCTCCAAAGGCATGGAAAGGAGACTGAAGAAATTGAAAATCAAAAGAATCGAGACCATTCAGTCAAGAGCATAGGTGAGATTGGCCAGAATACTGAGAAAAGTCCAACGAGATCTGAGGACACTTGTGGTCACTTAGACACCAGTGAAAGATCATCAGCTAATGCTGGTGTGAAAAACTCACAAGGAGTAATCAAATAATAAAAAAGAAAATATGAAAGAACATGGTTGGTTGGTTGTTAGGGTTTTATGGCATATCAACTTTTGTAGGTAATTTAATGCCAAATCCTTTATTATACAAATAATCAGTTCTATTTCAAATAATTCAGTTTAGCAAGACTAAACAGTTTAATTGTCAAAAACATTTCTATTTCAAGCTATTTGGTTTAGTCAAACAGTTCTAATTCAAACAATTCAGTTTAGTATAAGTATATTTTTCTCCATACACAGTTAAATGTCAAAGTGGTTCTATTTCAAAAAATTTAGTTTAGCATAAGTGCAGTTTGTTTGTTTTGGTTTTATGACATATAGGTTATTTAATGCCAAATCCATTTTTATACAAATAAACAGTTCTATTTCAAACAATTCAGTTTAGCATAAATACGCAGTTTAAATGCAAAAACTGTAAACTCTCGAAGCCATAGATAGGACCCTGTCAGGTGCTACTACTCCAGGTGAAAGTGGACCTGGGAGTGATGACAATGAAGGGATGCTCTGCATTCCCCAAAGCTCCAGCATTACTGGAACCTCACCATCAGATTGTTTAATGTCATAATCCAGGACACTCAGGAGGAGGGGATCTTACTCCTCTGTAGAGGTGTCGTTGGTGTATTCTACAGCCTCAGACTGGGTAAGAAAGAACATAAGTGGATGGAAAGTACAAATTGGAAAATGATGGTGAGATATACACTATCAAAATAATGATTAATATAATTATTCAAACAGAAAACAATAGACAGGAGCTGCAGGGCCTAATTGAGAACATACGCATTGCAATGTGTTGTTGAGTGTACTTCACAAACTGAGAATAAATTACACTAACTTGGGGTTCTTTTAGGCACTATGACCAATTGCCTTAAGGTCTGGCTTAATAACAAACATCAGTCTTTACTTTTGAGAAGTTATACAAGTATGTCTGTGAAGAAGAAGTTTTTGGTCTACTTTGTGATGTTTTCTTTTCCTTTGATGAGTTTTAATTACAAAGATTTAAACTATCCATAAATGAAGACTGAAACTACAATTGCATTCAAAATGTGTAAAGAGTAAATGGTCAAAGAAAGTTTCTAATTACAATGGGAATTTCACAATAAATGCTTCTTAATGTATAATATTTGAATTTGAAACATCTTTCTTTGTTCAATCTCAAATTATATTTGATTCAAAATTATTTTTAGCAATAACCGAGTGGGGCTAAGAGTTAGAATTATTGTTTGTATCTAGTAAAACTGGTTTGTATGCAATCAGTCTTACTTTCAGCAATGAAAAATTGACTTGCTTAACCACATTTTTTAATCTGTGTCTTTTCTTAAGAGAATTCTTAACAGTAAAACACATACAAGTAGGTTTTCTAAATATTTTTCTTCTTTAAAAACAATACATTTACACAAAACATTACAATCAAATAATAAAAGACAAATATAATATTTAAAGAATATATATATATATATATATATATATATATGAGCATTATTCAAGAATTTTTAAGCCTCACTAAGAAAGCTTAACATTTTTGTAGTGGCAACACACTATCACTTCTTATAAAACTAGAAAAACTAATTCAGATTTCTGTCTTAATTTCTGTGCAAGTGAAGCCCATAAATATACAAAGATAAATACAAAGAAAATTTTTTGCGAATGTTTCTCCATTGCATTTGTTCAACACCACAACAACAGAGCAGAAAAATATCATATTATGAATACGAAGTCTATCACTTTAAGTTTCTTGTGGTGTGTACAATCATCAAATGGAAAGACAAGAAAGTGGCCAATCAATCATAATTATGTAGTGATGTAACACTATATGTTAAGATGAATGTACACTTGAAATTCACGAGTAGGAAAAATATATATAAAATCTATATACATAAAATATAACAATTGGACAGTCCAAATAGAGAACAAGAATGGAATTAATCAACTGGTAAATGAGACATGATAAATTTATTAATATGTCTTATTTTGATATCAATTCATTTCTTTTGTTCATTATATATATATGTGTGTGTGCGAGTGTGTAATTAGGTAGGAGTCGTTCATTTAAGCATGTTTCATTAAATAATAAAGGCAAATTTTGTCAGTATAATTTATTTAAGATCCTTTCAAGTTTCCTGATAAGTGTCTTGGTTTCAAGTTGGAATTGGTGGATGAATTTACCAAAATTGTCCCAAGCAACCCCTGATGGCAACCTATGAAGGGTTTGAAAACGCTTTGGACAATTTTGATAAATTTATCCACCAATTCCAACCTGAAACCAAGACACTTATCAGGAAACACAAAAGGATCTTAATCAAATTATACAGTCAAAATTTGTCTTTACTATTTAATGAAACATGCATATATATATTATGAAATGACCTATGAACCTATTGGGTTCCTATAGTAACAATTGTACAACATAATAGTGATACTTTTATTTAGTATGGAATCAAGGATTCTAACAAGTATTTAGTAGTTATTGTTGATATAAGGAACATTTTTACTATAAAAAAAACAAAAAAAAAATACTGTTTGGTTCAAATGCAATCCTCATAAAATTATATACACATACAAGCATAATGAAAATTTTAAAAATATATCAAATATATATGGAGGGTGCCTAAAAGTTCTTAATCCAATGAAGAAGAAGAATGATTATTTTTTTAAATTTGTTTTCTTGGAAGTGTTGAAGAAATATAAGAAACAATAAGCCAGTGAATCAGGATGAATATGAGGTCAGCTGAAAAGTTCATTATCTGGTCAAGAAACACTCATGGAATATAGCCAAATGAGGTTTATTTTCAATATAGTCCCTCTTAAGGTCCACACACTTCCATTAGTGTTGAAGTTCTTGGATACAACTGGTCTAAAAAAGTCATCAACAGTAGACATGACACCATCTGTGGACCCCCACATATGGATGTGCAAAAGTAGGATGACCAGCAGGAACTTACATACAGCAACTATGTGAGGACACAGGATGTAATCCTGAAGACCTGCCGGAGGCGATGAATGATAGGGAGAAATGGCAAGAGAGGGTCAGGGATATCCGCGCTGGCGGCGCGACATGATGATGATGATATGTAATAGCCAACATTTTCAACAGACCCTCATAAATACAAGGATCATTCAAAAAGTTTTAAATCTCACCCAGAAAGAACATAATAGAACATTTTTGTTATGGTAGCACATTATCACTTTTTATAAAACTAGAAAAACTTGATTAGTTTTTCTAGTTTTATAAGAAATGGTAGTTTGTTGCCATAACAAAAATGTTCACTTATACTCCTCTTTCTGGGTAAGGCTTATGGTCCTCATATATGATAGTGTGACTTTGGGGTTGGAATCTTTCTTTCTACAGCCATTTATAACTTTCACAAGGATTAATGCTATTGTCGTTATGTCCTACTTAGTTTCAAAGTGTGATTCCTCAGCACTCCTGCCTTAAAATAAGGAACAACGTTTCTACTTATAAAAAGTTGGTGACTGAAGTCGAGAGCAACCAGAAGGCTCCCTTTTCAATAGCTACTACACCGAGGTGTAGAGGAGGGCGCTACTCCTTTCCCTGGAATGCTCCACTTTACCCTTGATATGTACCTTATATTGCTGAGTTTTAAGCAAGGAGGTATCAAGTACCATTTTTAAAGTCTTTGGCATGACACGACCTGAGATTGAACCACTCTACCCATGAGGCCAATGAGCCGGTAATTTCACGAAAAGAAATTTAAATTTGAAATTTAAACTTAAAAATGAAAATAATCATGTATACATTTATATACAGATGATTATTTTTAAAATACATTATTTCTATATATTTCAAATAATAAAAAATTAATTATTTGATAGTTCTTTATGTTATTCTTTAAGGACCAACTTAATAATTCCAGTAAGCTGCATTTGTTTCCCTGACAATTCCAAATTTTCTTGAATTTTTTCTTAAACTTCTGGTCCTGCAACATTAAGCCACTTATTCTACTGTACCAGAATTTGTAACATTTAATGATTTATCTTGTCAACCATGTTTTTCTAAATACTTAATACTTCCAACAAGATTGTGTTTCTCTTTTTTTATATAATAAAATACATGAAACTAATAGTCACAGAATGAACCAAGAAGGTGAGATGAAGATTGTTCTAGTTTCTATAATGCTCTGTTAGCCAGCAGCACATGAGCACTTTATTTACTCAACTTTCCAGAGGGTTTTTGCACATTACTATATATATATATATATATATCATATCATATTATAACAGTGTTGGTTGTCACTAAATCACTTTGTAGGTGAGTCAAACCAAGTGCAATATAATATGGAGAGTGCTCAATATCTAGGATAGAGCTATTATATAATAATAATAGTAAATAAATAAATAATAAATAAATAAATATATATATATTAGATATATATATATTTAATTCATGGAATTTAGACTGCGACCCTGGGTTTCATGGAGTTTTTTGCAAAACAACAATCATTTGTTTTGCAAAAATCTCCATGAAACCCAGGGTCGCAGTCTAAATTCCATGAATTAGATATATATATATCTAATATTTATTTATTTATTTTATATATATATATATATATATATATGTGTGTGTGTGTGTGTGTGTATTAACCCAACTCCTTCACACGAACAGAACACAATACAAGATCATTTTTAAGTGGATTTGACAAGTTTGAATTCAGAGTTTTCTTCCTTGACTGGTTGCCATATCAAGGTTTAAAAGCCCAGCCTGCCCTACTATTTACTTATAGCTGGAGTGGAAATAGTTGGATTCATACCTTTTTCAAAAGTATTAGTGCTATGTTAAATACAAACAGCCTCCGTCAGGATTTTGAACTCATTCACCAAGTTTATTTCCAATGATGATATCTTTTACACTACAAACACCTATGTTTCATATACCTTGAATACACGGGCTTAAACCAGTGTCAGTAGGTGTCGTCAGTGATGTTTTAATCTTCTGGGTCATTGGGGAGTTTCGGGTCTTTCAACATCATACTCCCCTCACCAGAACGACCCCCTCAGAGATGATCACTCTCTGAGTCACCTACCGTATATAACGCTATATATATATGTTTGTGAATAAATGAATAAATAAATAAATGTATTACCAAAATATTTGAGAATATGAACAGTGTTTATATGAATTGAAAATAGTACAAAATTTTGACTCAACTGTTTGTGAGTTGTAGTATTCATAAAATTCAAATAAGTAGAGAGGCCACAGTCCTGGAAAAAGTCATTTTTGAGACAGGAAAAAAATTCTCCAAACTTTTAAAAAGAATCTTATATATATATATATATATATATATATATATATATATTGGAAAATTCCATGTAATCATCTCTTCTACCTCCAGCTTTAGATAAATAGTAGGGCACACTAGATTTTCCAGCCTTATAGGCAGGCAAACCAGACAAGTAAAAAGAAAATCTTTGAATTCAGTATGACGGCATATGGTGCAAGCAAGCTCAATCCATAAAAACCTACTTGCGACTGAAACTGCAGCATCATTGTTTATGATTGTAGCTATGACTACTCTTTACAAGAGGTCTACAAGACTATATATATATATATATATATATATATATATATATATATATATATATATATGTATGTATATTATACACACAAATATTAGGATTAACAAATAATTTGTAATACTAATTTGATAATGCAATCATTACTCCATCATCAGCTTAATTCAATCTAATGACACAAGGAAAAGAAATCTTTAATAAGCTATAGCTTACCTATTCAGCTGAAACTTAATATGATTTGTAAAGAAATATAATATAAACTTAATCCAGAGTCTGATACTAAACTACATCCAATTCTTGAGCTCTAGCAAGTATTGAGTGACTTTCTCATTGCCATTACTCCCAGGTCAAATGACCTGGAGTGGTGGTATCTGTTATCATCCCATCAATCAGTCAAATAGATATGTTTGAGATAATGTTTAAAATGAAAACATTGAAATTGCATCTAAGTACGAAATATTTACCTGTTTAAAATGATTGAAAACTTCTTGCAAATTATTAGTATTGAATAAGAATACTTGAAAGCATATCATCAAGGCATGCCAATAAGCATGGATTCCTTTGACTCACTCTCACCATTTGTCTTAATCAGTTATCGCTTTTGTCAAGTCCTCTAAATGGCATTCAGTATCAAACAGGCAACATTTCCACACTAGACGGAAGCTCTCTGAAACTGGTAGACAAGTTCACAACCTAGGAAGCAGTGTCTCATCAACCAAAAAAGACATTGACATATGGCTAACAAAACAGCTGGGGAAAAAGCTAGACGGCAATTACACAAGAATGCTGCAAGCAATATTGAACAAGTCCTGGAGGCAACACTCCACAAAGCACCAACTACACGGCCACCTACCTCCCATCACGAAAACTATCCAAGTTAGACGAACCAGACACACAGGACACTGGTGGAGAAGCAGAGACGAGCTCATAAGTGATGTACTCCTATGGACCTCTACATATGGCCGAGCAAAAGCAGGACGGCCAGCTCGAACATGCATACAGCAGCTCTGTAAGGATACAGGATGTAGCCCTGAAGACCTGCCAGAGGCGATGAACGATAGGGAGAAGTGGCGAGAGGGGGTCAGGGAAATCCATGCTGGCAGCACCACATGATGATGATATGCACAGAGCAAACGAGTGTAAATTTTTGTTGGTCATCCGATAAGTAATATGAAGGCTCAAGTGTTTAAGTTTTATGGTATATCAATATTTGTAGGTTATTTACTGCCAAATCCTATTTATACACACACACACACACGATTTGTAAATGAATAGTTTGTAGGTAATATCTTTAAACAAGCCAGAGCACGCTTGTTTGCACATGGTGAAATAGTTTCACGTATTACTATTTAATACTAATAATTGAATTTAATATTAATCCTTTGTTTGCACAATTAAATGATTATAAGTATAGTAAATGATTAAACAATTCTACTTGACCCATAGATGGGACTCTAACAAGTACTACCACTCTAGGTCAGAGTAGACCTGGGAGCAATGGCAATGAAGGGGTACTCCATATTCCCCAAAGTTCCATGATTGGAGCCTCACCATTAGATGGTTTAATGTCTTATCCAAGACACTTGTTGGAAGGGAGGTCTTACCCCTCAGCAAAGACACAGTTAGTGTATTCTACAGCCCCAGCCAAGTGGGCTGTATAAAGGCTCATATATTATTAGTATTAAACAGGAAGAGTTAACGGAAGATATATAATTATTAGCAAATTATTATTAAATATGAAGTTATTTGAAACCAAATAACTATATATGCGACCTTTAGTCGAGGGTGACCCGAAGGCTCCTTTTTCAATAGCTATCATACCAAGGTGTAGAGGAGGGTGCTAATCCATTCCTTGGATTGCTTCACTTTACCTTTGATCCTTACTTTATAATGCTGAGTGTTAAGCAAGGTGGCATCAAGTACCATTTTTTGAGTCTTTGGTATGACTCGACTTGGAATTGAACCCCAATCTCCTGGACAATTGGAGAACACTCAACTCATTAGGCCAATAGCCAACTATATATGCAAATCATTGTAATTATTATCAAATAAAAGATACCATATAATTATTTCCACAAAAAATGATTAAATTAAATAACCCATCAAATATTGATATTCCATGAAACCAACCAATCAATCAATAAGTGAAATTATTAGAAAAAGGTTCTTTTTTTCCTTGTTTAATGGCATATCAACTTTTGTCGGTTATTTAATGCAAAAGCTATCTTTGTAGAGGAACAGCAGTGATACTATTTAACCCATAGCTGGGAGGGAGGGGATGAGAGGGTTCATACCTTCCCCAAATGTATTCATTTGAAAGTAAAGGTAATAGTGTGATGGGAGAAGGGAAATCATCACAAACATGGTTTACATATATAAAATACATTAAAAGAACAAATATTGTTTTAATCATATATTAACCCATAGAAATTTGAGCTTCTTTCCATGTCTATGGGGCCCCAAATCCTGGGATTCTCAATAAAAATAACTGAAAATGTAAAATTTTGAAGTCTGCTATTTAATTACTTTACAAGAAGCCATGTTACTTTAAGATGTAACAAATCTTACAAAATTTAAATTTCCAAATTTCAAAAGAAAAATAATAATGAATTATGTCTTACTAAAATAATTATTTGCATTTAATTAACCTTTCTTAATTAGACTTCAAACTGAAAATGTAAGACAATTATGCAACATTATTGATTGCTTAATTAAGACCAACAATTCAGGGAAAAAAATTATATAAATCACTAAATCTCTTAGTTCAACTCACTTTAATTTTTAGAAATATTTCTCAACAAAACAGGGAACAAAATTAAATTCATAAAATGATTTACAAATGTTAGATGTCAACTCATCAAGGATTATTTTAAAAAAATATAATTAGTAAATCTTTTTTACTGTCCACCATTATCATTGATAATTTGGATTCAAACAGAATATGACAGAATAACAACTCATGTTTGGAACGTATATTTTTAAAATCCAATTCAAAATTTAATTTTACTTTAAGAAAAGAAATTTCTCCGTCATTTTGCTTGGTTATTGTCATCATCAAATGCTTGCCTTCATGAGGTATACACTCCAGAAGCCTCACCAAGAAATTCTGCAGCATTCAACTAGTTATTGATTTGGATATCGCTGCAATTTCATTATGAATAAAACCTTTCACTTGTCTGCGGCCGACATTTGAAGATGTGAACCTTTTTGTATCTCCAAATGTAATCCCAATAGAAATAGATCTGTTGAGTGAGTCAACCACAAGATGTCACTGCATAGGGAGATAAGATGCTCTGGAAATTTTTTTTTTTTTCAGGACTTCCATAAATGTCTTGCCAACTAAACTGCAACTATCATAGCATGGTTGCAGCTGCTCAAAGACAAATCTCCCAACTGCTTGCTCCTAGTAGCAACTGTGCAGCAGTAATTTCAAATCTGGCAAATCATCCAGTCAAAGCCAGTACTATCCTTAGTAGTATAAAGTGTGTTTCCTTTATTGACAAATCTATTTTACAGTCATAATAATCAATTTCAGTCCAAATCTTTACCTAATCCAGATAGGTACTTCAACTTGTTAGAATATATAATTTTATTATTAGCACTTGACTGTTTCATCTTATCAAATCAACAACAGAAAATTTTTAAAAACTGATCGATCTTAATAGTATATCAACCTGTCAAAGGTTATTTTATGGCTAAAGGTTAGGGAATCATGTTCATTGTAAGTTCATATTTACATTTTTTGTGAAGTTTTTTCTTAAGAGTTTTTTTTGTTTTGTTTTGCTTGCATACTGTCCTAGTAAATATGAACAATTTTTAAACAGACCTATTTGAGCCATTTGGGAGCCTAATAGATACTATCATGCCAGATCAGAGGGTACTCAGGAGTGATAGCAATGAAGAAATACTCAACACTCCTCAGAGCTTCACCATCAGATATAGTTTAAGACACTTCTGTGAGAGGGATCCCCTTGGCAGGGTATACAGTCAGTGAATTTCAAGCCCCACTGACAGGGCTAAAAATAAAATAAAAAAACCGAGAAGAAATGAAAATATGAGTAGTCAGATAATCAAGGACATAAAAAAAAATAAATCAGAAGAACCTTCTGAATTACTCAAAAAATAAAAGTTTGGGCACTGAATTACCCTGAGGAAGCACTGAAAACAGAAGCAAGTTTATTAAAAAAAAGTGCCAATTACTTCCTCATTCCATAGAGCTGCTCACCTGACACTTCTGATAAGTTGACAGTCAATGCAGACTAATGACATTCTCATATCACCTGAGGTGCTCAATTACAAATTTTGATAAGGACATCATCTGTCACTTGAACTGCTTCTACTATTATTGGTGTGTTTTTAAAAAAACAACTTCAACAAGAGTGTTTGCAAATGCACTTTATTCACAACAAATATTCTAGATATCTTTCCTGTCTCAAAACCAATTCAGTTTATATAGAATTTAATGACACTTTGTCAGAGATAGAAATATGTATAGTAATTTACATAAGTTGGGTCAAAGAGTTGGATGAGTTGTGCAAGTGGAGGAGTGATAAGAGTTCAAATCCTAGAAAAGGCTGTTTGCATTTCCAATAGCACTAATACCTCTCTCAAGTTATGGGCAAATAGTAGGGCAGACTAAGCTCTTTAACCTTAGTAGGGCAACCAGAAGGAAAATTCTAAATTCAAACATGGGAAACTCTGCTTAAAAAATAGACTTTGTGTAACATCCTGTTCATGCAGAGGGGTTGGTAAATACATAAAACCATTCCAACACTGTATAACATTGAAGCATCTTTATGTGCAATCAGGGAAACCCTGATTGATAAGCTGGGCAACTGTAAAAAAAAAACCCTCAATTATAGAATCAATGAATAGTCACAAACAATAAGGCCCATGAATGTGGCTGGGAAAACCTTTGGATATCAATCCAGAGAAACTTTACACAAGAATATAATGTATGGATCATACACACACACAGGGGCATAAATATGAAGTGAAACACAAACAGTCTCATCCAGGATTTGAACTCGGATCGCTGATTCTATTTCTTTTAAACCATTATGCTAAGCATGCCCTGTGGATTACATGTTACCAACAACAAGGAATAT
>OY757905.1:5746678-5776678 GCA_963585895.1 Sepioteuthis lessoniana
GCACATCTTCGACTACAAGAACGAATCAGTTCTTGACAATCCTCGATACTAATTTTAGACCATTCTTCTTGAAGCTTCACCCACAAATCCTCCGTGTTAGTGGGATTTCTTTACATAACTTTCACTCCTAATGTCTTCCAAAGATTTTCTATTGGATTTAAGTCAGGACTTTGCGGTGGCCAATCCATCATTTCGAAATCTTGCTTGCTAAGGTAACTGATTACCACCTTTGCCTTATGACATGGGGCATTATCTTGCATAAAGGTAGCCCTATCAAAATCTGAATTCTGTAGGATTAGCACAACATGATCTTGAACAATGTTTTTATAGATCTGCGCGTTACACGAGTTTGTAACCGGAGAAAAAGCATTGAACCTTGACTAGAAAACATTCCAAATACCATGACGCTTCCACCCCCAAACTTGACAGTTTTCTTAGTACACTTTGCACTTAATCTTTCACCAATACTTCTCTTTACATTGTTTTTTTTCCATCATTTCCAAATAAATTAAACTTGCTTTCATCACTGAAAAATACTTTTGGCCAATTTTCATATGTCCAAATTACATACCTGTTTGCAAACTCTAATCTCTTCTTATTCTTCGAACTAACAAGTGGTTTCTTCTTTGGGATTCAATTAAACAGCCTATTTCTTGCAGTCGTCTAGAAACAGTCTGTCTTGACACATTAACACATGAGGTACTATTCATAACCCTTTTAATTTCTGTGCAAGACTTAAAACGGTCCTTTAATGACATGCGCTGCATTATTCAATCTTCTCTTGCTGAAGTTTTGCCGGGTCTGCCGGTTTTAAAAGCACTAACTATTTTGCCAGTATCATTGTAGGATTTAACAACCCTGCCTACAACACACTTGGAACGTTTCTCTTTCTCTGAAATCTCTGTAATGGTGTGCTTTTCCTTGTGTAGCTTAACAATAGCTTGTCTCACAGAGTAATCAAGTTTTTGGTGTTTCGCCATGGAGCTGATGCAACTTTTACAAATGACTAAGTAAGACTTATTCTTTTGAGGAAATCAAAAAATTTGAATATAGCAGACTGTTCACATTGTTTTTCTCAATTTTGTCCCTTACTTTTGGACGATCCTATTTTGAAAATAAATAAATAATTGTTATAATTCTGTTTCTATCCTTTGCAAATGATTCAAATTTTAGTATGTTATTATGGATGATAACGACTACCAGTTGTCAAAATTTCAGCTTTTCACAGTTGTTATTTCTAACAAATATTAGAATTTTGTCCCTTAGTTTTGGACGCTACTGTATATATATATATATATATATATATATATATATATATATGATTCGTAATATATATATATTACAAATCATATATATATATATAACAAATCATATATATATATATATATATATATATATATAACAAATCATATATATATATATATTACAAATCATGTACATATATTACAAATCATATATATATATATATATATATATATTACAAATCATATATATATATATTACAAATCATATATATATATATATTACAAATCATATATATATATATATATATATATATATATTACAAATATATATATATCACAAATATATATATATCACAAATCATATATATATATATATATATACATATATATATATTACAAATCATATATATATATATATATACATATATATATATTACAAATCATATATATATATATATATATATTACAAATCATATATATATATATATATATATTACAAATCATATATATATATATGTATATATTACAAATCATATATATATATATATTACAAATCATATATATATATATATATATATATTACAAATCATATATATATATATATATATTACAAATCATATATATATATATATATATATTACAAATCATATATATATATATATATATATTACAAATCATATATATATATATATATATATTATAAATCATATATATATATATATATTACAAATCATATATATATATATATATATATATATATATATTACAAATCATATATATATATATATGTATATATTACAAATCATATATATATATATGTATATATTACAAATCATATATATATATATATTACAAATCATATATATATATATAATATATATATATATTACAAATCATATATATATATATATATATATATATATTACAAATCATATATATATATATATATATATATATTACAAATCATATATATATGTATATTTATATATATATATTACAAATCATATATATGTATATATATATATATATATTACAAATCATATATATGTATATATATATATATATATATATTACAAATCATATATATATATATATATATATTACAAATCATATATATATATATATATTACAAATCATATATATATATATATATATATATTACAAATCATATATATATATATATATATATATTACAAATCATATATATATATATATATATATATTACAAATCATATATATATATATATATATATATATATATATCAAATCATATATATATATATATATATATATATATATATATATATCAAATCATATATATATATATATATATATATATATATATATATATATCAAATCATATATATATATATATATATATATATATATATATATATCAAATCATATATATATATATATATATATATATATATTACAAATCATATATATATATATATATATATACATATATTACAAATCATATATATATATATATATATATATATTACAAATCATATATATATATATATATATATATATATATTACAAATCATATATATATATATATATATATATATATATATATATATTACAAATCATATATATATATATATATATATATATATATATTACAAATCATATATATATATATATATATATATATATTACAAATCATATATATATATATATATATATATATTACAAATCATATATATATATATATATATATATATATTACAAATCATATATATATATATATATATATATATATTACAAATCATATATATATATATATATATATATATTACAAATCATATATATATATATATATATATATATATTACAAATCATATATATATATATATATATATATATATATATATATATTACAAATCATATATATATATATATATATATATATATTACAAATCATATATATATATATATATATTTACAAATCATATATATATATATATATATATATTACAAATCATATATATATATATATATATATATATTACAAATCATATATATATATATAATATATTACAAATCATATATATATATATATATATATATTACAAATCATATATATATATATATATATATATATATATTACAAATCATATATATATATATATATATATATATATATTACAAATCATATATATATATATATATATATTACAAATCATATATATATATATATATATATATATATATATACAAATCATATATATATATATATATATATTTATTACAAATCATATATATATATATATATATATTACAAATCATATATATATATTACAAATCATATATATATATATATATTACAAATCATATATATATATATATATATATATATATTACAAATCATATATATATATATATATATATATATATTACAAATCATATATATATATATATATATATATATATTACAAATCATATATATATATATATATATATATATATTACAAATCATATATATATATATATATATTACAAATCATATATATATATATATATATATATATATATATATATTACAAATCATATATATATATATATATATATTACAAATCATATATATATATATATATATATTACAAATCATATATATATATATATATATATATTACAAATCATATATATATATATATATATATATATTACAAATCATATATATATATATATATATATTACAAATCATATATATATATATATATATATTACAAATCATATATATATATATATATATATATATATATATATATTACAAATCATATATATATATATATATATATATATATTACAAATCATATATATATATATATATATATATTACAAATCATATATATATATATATATATATATATATATATATATTACAAATCATATATATATATATATATATATTTATTACAAATCATATATATATATATATATATATTACAAATCATATATATATATTACAAATCATATATATATATATATATTACAAATCATATATATATATATATATATATTACAAATCATATATATATATATATATATTACAAATCATATATATATATTTATATTATATATATATATATATATATTACAAATCATATATATATATATATATATATATATATATATATATATATATATATTACAAATCATATATATATATATACATATTACAAATCATATATATATATATATATATATATTACAAATCATATATATATATATATATATATATTACAAATCATATATATATATATATATATATATATATATATATATATATATATTACAAATCAATAGTTACTACACCTTGGTGTAGGAGAAGGCACTACTCCTCCTCCTGGATTGCTCTACTTACTGATTTTTAAGAGGTACCTATATGAATTTTTTAAGTATGCAGGATACTCAAAAAAAGTAAAGCATCCTATTTATTTCCAAGGAATCTACAATAGACGTAAGGAACATGATAATACCATTGGATAGAGCAAATTTTATGTTACCAAATACAGTGTTTCTACAGCCATCACTACTGGTTGTGCTACTTTGCCAGCAATGATCAAAGTCCAGTATTCCATGTTTATAAGAAAGTCACTCAAAAAATAATATTTCCTGTTTATCATGAGGACCTGCAATACCAAAGGTGTTATGGTAGTTGAGGATTAACATTCCTGCCAATGACCTAGAGTTATTTTTTACTTTTTCACAGACAGCAATTGAGTGGCAGTCTGACAAAATGGCATCTGACCTGAAGGCAGTGGTTTGTCATGAAATTCCAACACATGGAAACACTGTATCCACTGACAATCATTGACACTTACTGAATGTTAACAAAGACCTAAAATGGGATGTAAGCAAAGATAAGACTGTGGATAATGTATTTCGGCAGTGTTAACAGCAATGTAAAGGACAAGCTACATTCAACACAGCTAACAAGCCATGAAAGGAAGAGCATCTCAGTTAGCTCCTTCATACAATGAAAGATGGACAATGAGAACAACATTTTTCTGACAATGATACATTCTTCATAAAGTGGTTCATCTCAAGTGGCACAGATTTTACAAATGGCATACAAGTTTTGCTCACCTCTCAAAAATAAGCATATCCATTGGGTGGTGACTATGTGGAAAAATAATGTTTTATAGCTGAAAATTTTGGTTCTTCATGCATCAGTTGCAGTTTACATGGAAATAAATAAAATCATCACTTTATGAGTTATTATTATTACTGAAGATATTTTCAAAATGTCATCTGACAAATACTGACAGGGTCAGAGAGAGATGATTTGTAAAGAAGTTATCTACAAATATATATATATATATATATATATATATATATATATATAAAATTATTTAAATATACATAGGTATATAATCATTTACATATATGTATGAATGTATATAATTATTCATAAACAATGAGGAGGGTGACCTGAAGGGTCCCTTTTCAATAGCTACTACACCAAAGTGTAAGGGAGGATGCTACTTCTTGGATTGCTCCACTTACCTGGATTGCTCCACTTACCCTTGATCCTTCCAATTCTGAGTTTTAAGCAAGGAGACATCAAGTACAATTTTTAGGTTTTTGGTATGACTCACTCTGGGATTGATATATATATATATATATATATATATATATATATATATAAATGAAAGGAAAAAGTTTTTCTTTTTTCATTGATCCAAAGAGAGAAAAAAATAAATATTTAAAAATGAATAGGTCTGCTAAATAAATTAATATTTATTTTTATAATTATTTATATATATCTATATATATATATATATATATATATATATATATGTATATATATATATATATGTATATATGTATATATATATATGTAACACATCACTCAATAAGTCCCGGACCTGACATATAGATGGCGCCTCTAATAAAAAATCCCTATGAATTTTATAAAGTACTAACTTTCAAATAGCACATGTCAAAATCGGATTAATACACAAATTACAGTTATTTATGTGATCATTGACCTAGTGGGTAGAGTGTTTGGCAATGGTCCAGGAGACCTGGGTTCAATCCCAGGTCGTGTCATATCAAAGACTTTAAAAATGGTACTTGATACCTCCTTGCTTAACACTCAGCAATATAAGGTACGCATCAAGGGTAAAGTAGAGCAATCCAGGGAAAGGAGTAGCACCCTCCCCTACATCTCAGTGTCGTAGCTATTGAAAAGGGAGCCTTCTGGTCGCCCTCAACTACGGTTGCCAACTTTACTTTTACTGTTGCAAATTTTCAAAACAATGAAAAAATCTAAATTTCATGTGTTGATAAAGCATTGCTTTCTGATGGGAAAGATACTGTTCAAGCAAAGCAATGGCTTGATAAGTGTTGTTCAGACTCTGCTCCGTCGGAAACAATACTTAAGAGGTGGTATGCTGATTTTAAATGCGGTGGTACACAAACAAATAATATTGAACCCTCAGGTCGCCCAAATTTGGCAGGTGTCCCAGAAAACACCAAAAAAATTCCACAAACTCGTTTTGACTGATCTTAAATTGAAGTTGCGTGAAATAGCAGAGGAGTTAAAGATATCAGAAGGCAGTATATTCACCATTTTGCATGAACATTTGTCAATGAGAAAGCTGTATTCAAAGTGGATGCCACAATCAAAAACAACACATTGACGATTCAGAGCATTGTTGGCAACTGTTACAATGCAACAAAAAAGAAGCTTTTGCGTGATATGGGACAATGGATGAAACATTGATCCACCTCTTCCCTCCGGAGTCAAATGAGCAGTCAGTTGAGTGAACAGCAGCAGGTGAAAATTGTCCAAAGTGACCAAAGATGCAAACATCAGCAAGCAAGGTTTTTGCCTCTGTATTTTGGGATGTGCAAGGTATTTTTTTCATCAATCCCCTTGAGAAAGGAAGAACCATCAATAGCGAATATCATATACCATTATTGATGTGTTTGAAGGAAAAAATTGCTAAAAAACGGCCACAAATGAAGAAGAAAAAGTGCTCTCTCGGCAAGACAATGTGTCACAAGTCGATCACAACGATGGCAAAACTACACGAATTGCACTTCAAATTGCTTCCACACCCACCCTATTCTCCAGATCTGGCCCCCCAGTGACTACTGGCTATTTGCAGAATTAAAAGAATGCTCCAGGGAAAAGATTTAGCTCCAATGAAGAAGTGATATTGGAAACTGAGACATATTTTGAGGCCAAAGACAAATCGTTCTACAAAAAAGGCATCGACCCAAAGTCATGATGGAACTAAAAGCATAAAAAGCGAAAAGCAAAAAAAGAAAATGAGTGAATGGCTTGCTGACCAGTTTCATCCTCACTCAACAGAGCTAAATCAAGGAAATATGTAGACTAATAAAAAGGAAAATATTTATGATGATAGGAAAAAAATCACATTGAAGGCTATACAAAAAAAATATGAAGTCCAAGCTGGCATTCCCTATGTTTACAGATAGATGGTCTGCTGGACAAAATATGGATAGTCTCCAATACCTTTAAATGAAATGATCAATGACACTGAATCAGAACTGAGAAAAAGTTCACACTAAACTTCTCAGCACAGTCATTATTTTTTATTAGGTGTTCTGCTATGGAAGACCCATATGGATTTCTAAGATTATCCATTGAGCCACCAATAAAATTATGTATTTTCGTAGAGACGTATAATTCTAGCATCAACTCTTTGATTAGTTCTTCCAATGTAGCATGAACCACAACTACACTTGAACAAGTAAATGAGAGAATTATTATAATGAGGGTATTACGATGAAGGTATACTATTTTGGTAAAGTCTCCAATATAATTTTTTTTCCATCATAAATATTTCCCCTTTTATTAGTCTACACAATATTTCATCGATTTAGCTCTGTTGAGCGAGAACGAAACTGGTCAGCTAGCTGGGTTTTTTTTAGTTTTTTTTTGCTTTTTATGCTTTTATTCCCATCATGACTAAGATTTTGGGTCTGTTTGTTGCATTAACAGAACTTTGTACTTTTATATATATATATATATATATGTCTACACTATTCAAAATTAAATATATGCTATATCCATGATATTGTGCACACTTTATTTATAAATATAGCAAACTATTCCATTAATATTGATATAAAATTAAGATATATATATATATATATATATATATATAATCAATTTATAATTATAACAAGAATTTAAAAGACAAACTGCTAATAAATAATAAGCAAACAAATAAATTACATTGTAATTGCAGAAATAAAGTAGATTGTCCCATGACAGGAATGTGTATTTCTGAGAAAGTGGTCTACCAAGCAAATATTTTCCCCATGGAAGATTGTAAGGAAAAGAAGGTTTATATTGGAATCTCAGCTTGGAATTGGAAACAGAGATTCTACTATCCTAAACACTCTTTTCCTAACCCTTTGCTTAGAAACCAAACAGCCCTATCAAGGTAGTTTTAGAGTTTGAGACATATGGGCCTAACTCCACAAATTAAGTGGAGATTTATTGAGAAATCATTTACACCTGAAACCTTCAACAGTAGATGTGACCTTTGCCTGGAGGAAAAAAATAAGCATCATTAGCTATAAATTTACTAGCCAACTATAAAATAAACAAAATGAACTAATTCTTAAATGCAGACATAAAAATAAATTTAAACTCATGATAAAGGTTACTAATAGAAAAATTGATAGTGATAATAATAGTAGGATAAAAATTTATGGTATCAATATTACTATTGATATTATAGGTAATCTAATAACAGAAACCATGAAATATCAAGAAAACCATGAAAACCTGGAGAGTGGAATTGACAGCAGGAGGAAGAAGTTTAGCTGAAGCAAAGATCCAAAGGAGATGCACTTACACCACTACTATTCATAATTGCCGTGATGCCTCTTAACCATAAAATGCACAGCTGGATACAAACTCAGTAAATCACCAGAAAAGATCAATCACCTAATGTATATGGATGACATCAAACTATTTACAAAAAATGAAAAAGAACTGGAAACCCTTATACATGCAGTTAGAAAATACCATCAGAACATAGGAATGGAATTTGGTATAGAAAAATGTGCAATGCTAGTAATGGAAGTGGCCAACGACATCTGACTGACAAAATGGAACTACCAAGTCAAGACATAATTAGAACGCTCAGAGTAAAGGAAAACTACAAATACTTGGGCATTTTGGAGGCTGACACCATCAAACAAGTGGAGATGAAAGACAAAATTAAAAAAGAACATCTCAGAAGAACTAGAAAGCTACTTGAGACAAAACTATCTTGCAGAAACCTTATCAAAGGAATAAATACCTGGGCTGTACCCCTCGTTAGATATTCAGGACCCTTTGTAAAGTGGACCAGAGAAGAACTCAAACAAATGGACCAAAGAACAAGGAAACTAATGACCATGCATAAGGCACTACATCCAAGAGATGATGTCGACAGATTATATGTACCAAGAAAGGAGGGAGGAAGAGGACTTGCCAGTATTGAAGACAGTGTTGACGCATCAATACAATGACTCAAGTACTACATAAAAAAAACATGGAGGACAGATTACAGCCATCAAAAATGATACTGACAACACAATGGACAACAGAATGACAATAACTAGGAAATAAAAATGGGAAGAAATACAACTTTATGGGCACTTTAAACGACTAATAAATGACATCTAACACGAGAAAACCTGGGCATGGCTAAGAGAAGGAAACTTTAAAAGAGAAACAGAATCTCTCCTAATAGCAGCGCAAAACAATGCCATAAAAACCAGCTAAATCAAAACGAGAATAGAAGAGACTCAACAAAATATCAAATGTAGGTTATGTGGTGATAGAGACGAAACGATCAATCACATGATAAGTGAATGCAGCAAATTAGCACAGAAGGAGTATAAGACTAGACATGACTGGGTGAGCAAGGTGATCCACTGGGAGATGTGCAGGAAATTTAAATTTGACCATACGAACAAATGGTATCTGCACAACTTAGCAGCTGTCCTGGAGATGACACACACAAACTCCTATGGAACTTTGACATACAAACAGATCACCTGATCTCAGCCAGAAGACCAGACCTCATAGTAATCAACAAAAAAAAGAGAATTATAGATTTTGCTGTCCTGGCTGACCACAGAATAAAACTGAAAGAAAGTGAAAAGAAGGATAAGTACCTCAACCTTGCTAGGGAATCAAAAAACTATGGAATATGAAGGTGATGATTATACCAATCATGACTGGTGCATTCGGTACAGTAACTAAAGGACTATTAAAGGGATTGGAGGACTTAGAAATTGGAGGATGAGTGGAGACCATCCAAACTATAGCATTGTTGAGAACAGCCAGAATACTGAGAAGAGTCCTGGAGACTTGAGGAGACTTGCTGTCACTCAAACTCCAATGAAAGACTATCAGCTAATGCCGATTTGAAAAACTCTATAATAATAACAATAATTATAAATTAGCAATTATTGTGATAATAATTTTTTCCTTATTAGTGATATAATTATTAATGATTAATTATTATAATTATATTAATGATTCTAACAGTAATTAAAATGGCAGTATTCAGAATAAAAAATATATAAAATATTAAGATCTTAAATAAAGACTAAATTTCAATCTTAAAAAGGAATCAGATAAAACCCTAAAAAAAATTTTAACTAAAGATAAGTTTGATATTAGTAATGGTGTCTATCACCACATTTTCCTTGATAAATAAATGATTAAATAGACAGATTTGTCTTAAAATAGGTTAACTGGTTTAAAAAGTTTTCTTTGCTGAAGCTTCTATGAGTCTTGTTAAAAAGATTTTTTTAGATACATGAGGATACATGAGACCAAACGATGATATTACATCCAGTTTTGACACCAACATCTTGCCCATTTATTTTTGTCCACCACCTCTTTCTTTCTTTCTTCCTTTATTCATTTTTTTTAACTGAATAAGAATCCATTGAAAAAATATTTTTATAATTTTTTCTCTCCATTATGTGATGGTTATCTGAAGAGGTTGGTTTCTCATACGGAGTGACTAGCTGAAATAAATTTATAATAGCCAAATGATTGTCCACTGACTTTTTCTTCCAAATCTGTGAATTCACTCAGTATGAAATTTATAAATTTATATATTAATGATTGTACATTGAGCACTCCTGGAGATTTATATGAATCCTCTTATATATTCTCAAATTGAATGATTCCCAACTCATCTTCTTTGGATATTTTATATATATATATATATATATATATATATATATATATGCATATATATACACACACAGAGAGAAATATAATGAAAATTTTAATATGTAATCATTTATTAAGCTTAACTTAATTTAGCACAGACTCAGAAGTATAGAGATTCAAACTTACTAACAATGGCTTGTCAGCCTAGCTTGCTAACCATTATACCATGCATGGTGCCCATTTTACTGATATATAGATATGAATTCAAATGTAACAACTATTTTGGGACTTTGGTAGTACTATGTAAAAGTAAAGTAAAGTTGGCGTCCGTAGTCAAGGACAATCCCAAGGCTCCCTTTTCAATAGCTACTACACCAAGATGTAAGGGAGGGTGCTACTCCTTTCCCTGGATTGATCCACTTTACCTTTGATACGTACCATATATTGCTGAGTGTTAAGCAAGGAGGTATCAAGTACCATTTTTAAAGTCTTTGGTATGACGCGACCTGGGATTGAACCCAGGTCTCTCGGACCATTAGCGAACACTACATGAATATAAATATATTTACTGGGAGTATACGGAAATCTCTAAACATCATGTAGTACCAAACATCATTTTTATTGTGTGTTGAGAAATACCAAAACCATCATATTATTGTTCTCATTAATTAATGATTAAAAACTCAATTCTAAAAAGATGTAATCCAGGTAAATCCTTAATAAAACTTCCTTTTGTTATCACTAATGAACAGGGAGGTTAAACTTAGATATACTTTTTCACATAAGACAAAAGAAAAGAGACAGAAGAAATGAGACTAAAAAAAGAAGTTGAGTATGCAAAAGAATCTTTTTTAAATATTTGTTCAAAGGTTGTTCAGAATGTTCTAAGCCTCACCTAGATTTTAGATATGTTGTACACTTCTAACATTTCTATGAGCCTCACCCACACAGAAATTAAGATAGAAATCTGAATTAGTTTTTCTGGTTTTATAAAAAGTGATAGTAAGTTGCCACAACAAAAATGTTAAGCTCTGGCTCTTCTTTCTGAGTGAGATTTAGAACATTTTAAAACAAACATTACATCTCTTTCTCTCCTCCTGTGTATTTGTGTTTTTATCTTTTTCCTCAGGTGCCAAAGTAAGGACAGGTCTCTTTCCCTCACACTTCTATGTATCTCTTTCTCTCTCTCTCTCTCTCTCTCTCTGTGAATGTAGTGTGTTTCTCTCTCTGTCTGTGTATATCTGTATAAGTTTGTGTATGTGTGGTGTATCTCACTCTCTGTATTCCTCTGCATATATATATTTGTGTACCTGTATATGTATTTCACTGTGTTTGACCTTGTATGTATATGTATGTGTGTGTGTATCTATTTATCTCTGTATGTGTCTCAGTATCTGTAAGTATCTCACTCTTTCTCTTTCTCTGTGCATATGCATATGTATGTGCATGTGAAATATTTTTTTCTCTGTTTATGCTTCTCATTTTCTCTTTCTCTCATATAGCAATGTATCTGTATTCATGGCCTTGTGCCACATCTAAGCAAAAAGCTTAGTAAATTACCACTATTCTCTCAATATACATCTGTGTTAATCTCTCTCTCTCTTTCTCTCTCTCCGTATATATATGTATAAATAGTTCACTTAGTGTGTCTATGTGTAGTTTGTGTATCTCACTCTTTGCATTCCTCTGTGTTTATATGTGTGTTTATGAATGTATATTTCACTCTCTGTGTGTGTGTGTGTGTGTGTGTGTGTGTGTGTGTGTGTGTGTGTGTGTGTGTGTGTGTGTGTGTGTGTTAATATCTGTGAGTCTCACTGTATATATTTCATGCTGTATTTGTGTGTGTCTCTATATTTCAGTGAGTGTCTGTGTGTGTAAAGAATCTTTTTTATGACTACTAAAAATTCTTACATATTTTTAATTTTTATCTTAACAATAAAATTACCCAGGATTTTATAACATAGTACAGAGAAATACAATCCTTAAAGTCATCCATTTTTTCTAATTTTGCTAAAATACATGCATATATTAAAGTGTTTTGAAAAGAAAATTCATAAAGGCATATGATATTAAAAACAAAACAGTATTTCTTTGGAAAAAAAATATACTCCCCCAAAATACAATGAATATAGCAAAATGTTGAAAAATAATGCTTTCAATATTTGTATTGATTAAATTCATATCATTAAAATAAATTGACATAAAACTAAATTACCTATGAAACTATAAGTCCCTATTATGATTAATGATGTTAATACTTCTGTTTAGAATGGAATGAAAGATTCTAATTACCATTTCACAATAATTTTCAATATGTACATAATTTGGATAATAAAAAAAAATGTTCAACATTAATACAGACACCAAATTCAGTTGCAAATTAGACTGAAAATTGCTTTATTCTTTAATCATTTTCAGTGCATTACTCTAAAACAAGTCTCATTATATGCTGTTTATTTTTCGGGGGTTGGCTACCAGCCCATTGGCCATGTGTTCACCAATGAGTGTTCACCAATGGCCCTGGAGACCGGCATTCAATCCCAGGTCAAGTCATACCAAAGGCTCAACAAAATGGTACTTGATACCTCCTTGCTTAACAGTCAGCATTATAAATTACATATTAAGGGTAAAGTGGAGCAATCCAGGGAAAGGAGTAGCACCTTCCCTACACCACAGTAGCTATTGAAAAAGGAGCCCTCAGGTTGGCCATGACTATGGTCATTAACTTTACTTTTATATATATATATATATATATATATATATATATATATATATATATATATATACAAACAATGGGAAATTACTAATAAAGTACTGCCCATGAATAAGTTCAGCCCTAACAATTTTTTCATAAAAATTTAATTTTTTTCTCAACCAAATATGCCAAAATTATATTATTTCTCGTAGAACATACTATCAAAACAAATATTATTAGGTGCAATTTATAACCAAATCCTACAGGTTTTGAAATAAAATTTCTTAAATATATATATAAGGAGTGTAGGTATTTTTAGACTGCTACATAATTATACTGTTGGTTATAAGATTTCAATGCTGTTGAGTGTGGTAGTAAAGTTTGGTTTCTTAGGTTTCTTTGTTTAATGGCATATCAAACTTCATTGGTTATATAATGCCAAAGCCAACCTTGAAGAAAAAATTGCAGTGATACTATTTAACCCATAACTAGGAGGGATAAAGGGTTCATAACATTTCCTAGACCATTAGTCTGAAAGTGAATGTAATAGAATGATAGAAGTTTAAAATCACTTACTTCAAGGCTGCAGTTCAATACTTTAGCCATTATGCCACAGGAATTCCACAAATGTAATAAATTACACTAAAGTCTCATTAGAGATATTAAAGTTTTGGTATCTTTTATTTAGAAAAAAATGATTCTTATCTAAAAGATCCTTAAGAGTGTACTTCTTTATGAATGATACTTATATACATAGATGTATATATATATATATATATATATATATATATAGTATCATTCATAAATAAATACACTTATATACATAGATGTATATAGAGTATCATTCATAAATAAGTACACTATATATATATATAAATATATATATATATATATATATATATATATATATATATATATATATATATATATATATATATGATACTGTCTTTGTCCCATAATAGTCATCATATTTGCATATAAATTTCATGCATTAAATTCAACAACTATTATGAGACAGATGTAATATATCTATGGTGCAAAAATGTAAAACATTGATCACAAAAACTTACCAGCAAAGTTTCCAAATCAAGAATATGTATCTATATCCTACAGGTATAAGATTCCTTTGGGTTTTCTGTTATACATCTTGATCAGTTTTATAAATGTTAAAACTTTTATATAATTAATTAGTAAGAATAAAAGTAATAAGCTTCATGATGTATTTTTTAGTAAAAAGTCCTTAATAGTTTCTTCGTCCCTCATCTTGTAACTTCAGTTAACTATTTAAATTTGGGCTCTAAAAAATAGCCGTTATCAATGTCATTACCAAATAAGTTCAGGAAGACAAAAGTTTTACAAATGAAGAGAAATTAGATATATGGGTCTGTAAATACCTTAAAAAAAATAGACAAAACTGATAAAAAAAATATATATATACATACCCTTAAAATCCCTATCTATTGACTATCTTCCTTTCTTTTCAAAAGGAGAGGAAAAAACATGTCTATTGTCAGTGACTGGATTAGCTTAGGGGGAATTATTGTCTTTTATACTATCTGTGTCACTATATATGTATATGTTAATATATAAAACCCTTGAAGACGACAAACTGACACACAAAGGATTAACATAGTTGATGCAAACACTTCAATTCAATCACCACTTCACTCTGGCTCTTCTTGAGGCCCCATCATTAAACCTGCAATCAGAGTTGGGTGGGATTGTCATGCACAACTACAGACACAAAAATAACACAAAAAAATACAATATCCAGATGTTCTTACTCTCTATATATGAGGTAGATGATCTTTGTAAAAGTAAATAAAACAAATACATCATCTCTGTGTTAGCAATATCTCTTATAGAACTAATCATTTAATAAAAAGATGGAGCTACAAATAAAAAACTTTGTTCTGATAGATGATAAAAGAAAAGGTATATGTTAAAAGCAATAAATTAAAAACCAAATGCTACTAGATATCAAATAAGGAATATACATCAATTAGATATAGTTGTTTGTGTATAAGTTTGGTTACTTTGTTTAATGGCATATCAACATTTGTGGGTTATCAAATGCCAAGTCCATCCTTGAAGAAGAACAGTAGTATTACTATTTAACCCATAGCTTGGTGGATAAGTGCATTCATACCTTTCCCAAGGGTATTAGTCTGAAAATGAATGTATTAGCATGACTAGAGTTCAAAATTGCGTACTACAAAGTCAAGGTCCAACACATTACACCATAGGGACTCCACCTGTGTATATATCATTAGATCATAAAAACTAGCTATGTATAATAGCATATTTACAAAGCTTAGTTAAACAGGCACAATGACATATCAATGAGGCATCCTTTAGAAAACGAACTCACAATATGAGGGAATAGTCTGAATAATAATCTCTACCAGTAGGTAACAAACAGTACATACATACATATATATATATATATATATATATATATATATATATATATATATATATATATATATATATTAAACATATTTGATTAAATAATAAAGACACATTTTTTCTATATAATCTTATTAAGATCTTTTCAAGTTTCCTGATAAGTGTCTTGGTTTCAGGTTGGAATTGGTGGATGAATGTTCAAAAATTGTCCGAAGCATTTTTGGACCTTTCGTAGGCCATCATCAGGAGTTGCTTGCATGTATAGAGAGAGTTTTTGAAAGAGTTTTTTAGGGTTTTTATAACATAACAAAATTACATAAATACAGAGTTGGATAAAACTGAGATTGTGATGAATTTAAAAGACAGAACGCTATCAACAGAACAGCAACACAAGGTCAAGAAGTTTAATAGGTTTGAATATAGAATCTTCCTTTTCCTGAATAAGTGAAAGAGCCCAGTCTGCCCTACTATTTACCCATAGCTGAGAATAGTTAGATTCATACCTTTCCCAAGGATTTCCACTGATACAGATACTATACTCTGATCTTAGCACTATGTGAAATCCAAACAACCTCATTCAGGATTTGAACTCAAGTCATTGAGCCCATTTCCAACACGGATATTCATTACATCACAAGTGATTAAAAAAAAAAAAAAAAAAAAAAATATATATATATATATATATATATATATATATATATATATACGTGGTGCATTCAATAAGTTTCCCAACATTTTTAGTACAGGCATTTAAAATTGTTGTAGACTCTTGAAAATTCACTATTTTATTGCTATACATTTTATGAGATGACTGACCAACTTTTAGGACTTCAGCTTCAAATGAACACCTACAGCAGGGATTGGAATACACCCTACTAAAGCCTGATTGTCACAGCAGCTGAATTTCAAAAATGCAATCATGAGGAGACTTTCGAAGAATGATAAGTAATAAAATTCTGTTTTAAACTTGGAAAAAATGATGCCACAGAAACATACGGAATGCTTCAGATTGCTTTTCGACCATCATGCATGAATGGAGCATCAGTTTTTGAGTGGCATAAGAGATTCAAGGAAGGCACGGAGTCTGTGAGAGATGTGTGAGGAGGAAGGAAGTCAGTGCACCAGAGTTGATTGGCCAAAGGGTTAGGGTTAGGGTTACTATGTTGAGGTTTTAAGGGAGTTCAGGAAGAGATTCTGTCAAAAGAGGCCAGCACTCTTCAAATCGGGTCAGTGGCATTTCCAGCAGGACAATGCACCAGTTCACAACTCCATCCTTGTCACAGACTATTTGACCAAGATGGGCATCAAGACAGTTCCTCACCCTCCCTGTGACTTTTGGTTATTCCCTAAGCTCAGAGGCAGTCATTATGAGACTATTGAGGAGATGAAAGAGGCTGTGATGAAGGTCATTGACACGCTCCCACAAGAGCACTTCCATGGGGCCTTCCAGATGTTGTTGGAACGGTACAACAATTGCACTGCAGCCAGAGGAGACTACTTCGAAGGGGACTAGAGTTTCATGTGTGTACTATCCATAAAAGTGCCCATACGAAAAAAAGTCTGGAAACTTATTTAATGATCCTCGTATGAGTATGTACAAGACAAAAGGAGGGTAGTTCTTTAAATCCCTAGATTAGGTGAAATTTGTTCTGAAATTTTTACTCAATAATGTTTGATCAATGTAATATTTACAACTGAATTAGGTGCATAAGGAAAGAGATTATGTTGAAAAATAAATATTTGTTGTGCAGAATAAATGCTTTTTCTATCATCAGATTGATAACTTATTATTACATATTAGAGCAATGTCATTTTTTTTTTGTAGAAATCAAATTACATATACTTCTTTTAATTGATATTATTTTTTATGTATTTGATTTCTCTTGTTTTATATTTCCGAGGAAGTATCAAATTTCTTACTTTCTAACATAATTGTTTTCATGTATAACTTTTGAAAAATCCATAAGATTTTCAATTATACAGATACTGTACTCTGATCCTAGGCAGAAGTTCTGATTTATATTTAAATAATGATATCATTTTTACATTCATATGTGTGTGTGTGTGTGTGTGTGTGTGTGTGTGTGTGTGTGTGTGTGTGTGTGTGTGTGTATATAACCCAAGGAGAAAATTCAAGGGGTAGGATGGTTTGTTTGGTTTTATGGCATATCAACCTTTGTAGGTTATTCAACGCCAAATCCATTTTTATGTAAATCTGTTCTATTGAAAACAGTTCAGTTTAGCATAAGTACACAGTTTAATTGTCAAAAACATTTCCATTTCAAACTATTCAAGCAGTTATATGTAATAATTCAGTTAAGTGTAAATACAGTTTTAATGTCAAAAAACAGTTCTATTAGAAAAAAATTAGTTAAGCATAAGCAGGCAGTTTAAGTGTAAGTACGGTTTAATTGTCAAAAACGTTTCTATTTCAAGCTATTCGTTTACTCAATTCATAAGTATGCTGTTAGTGAGTATCCAATTTGAGTGCTCAATGTCAACGGCTATTGACATATAATTAATTTGGGATTTAAAATACATCAAAACTCAATGTTCAGAACCAAAAAATATTTTTATATGAAAATAAAAAGAAAAAATTCACTTCTTTGGTGTCATTATGAATTTATATTAGGTCATAATGACCATCAGATGTTTTATGAAAGAAAATATTTATATTGGGGGGTTTTATATTGCTTCCAGCGAGAATAGGATTTGAAAAAAAATTTTTTTATTTGTCTAATTAAGATAATTTTCTAATTAAAATAATTTTTTGATATACTTTTTTAATAAAGAAAAATTTTTTACTGTAGAGATATTATATCTATTTTTTTTTTTCATATAATGTTTAACATTCCTTTTAAAAAAATCAAAAACGTTACTCCTGATTTAAATAAAATTTTAAAAAATTAGTTCTGGAAAAATTAGATAGTGGCATGTGACTTATTTAAAATTATGGATAAAATATGCATTTATACTTTCATTGAAACTGAATTATTATTTCCTGATTATACAAATTATTTTATTTAATATTTATAATACCTAATAATTTCAACGAAAGTATTAATGCATATTTTTCCATAATTTTAAATAAGTCACATGCTACTTTTTAATTTCTCCAGAATAAGGTTTTTTAATTTTCAGTAGTATTTAAATGATGGGTAACGGTTTTTTGTTTTTTAAAGGAATTCTAAACATTTTATAAATAAAAAATAATAGATATAATATCTCCATCTTAAAAATTTTTCCTTGATTAAAAAATATATTAAAAATTATTTTAATTATAAAATTATTCTAATTAAAAAATTTTTTAAAATTTTCCAATCCTATTCTCACTGGAAGCAATATAAAAATAAAAATTTTCTTTCATAAAGCACCTGATGATAGTCATCACGACCTGAAATAAATTCATATTGACACCAAAAAAGTGAATTTTTTATTTCTATTTTTATATAAAAAGTATATATATATATATGTATATATATATTAGGACCTTGAATAAGTTCTCCCTGATTTTCCATGAAAAGTAATATTTCATTTTCAAAAATTAATAAGAAACACGTCACTGAAAGAATTGTATATCGCTAGCCACTACATTTTCCTATCTTTCTGGCAGCATTTGAATTCCACTTCAGAAAAGTGACTCGTATTTTGAGGCTAACCACAAGTCGACCCTTTTTTTCCCCCCATCTTCATAAGAATAAAAGTGCTGTTAACCCAGACCATTGATTGGAACAAGTGATAATCGGGCGGAGTAATGTCTGGTCAATACAGTGGGTAGGGCAGGACTTCCCATTTAAGTTTTCACCCATTTTGCAACATGTGGCCTAGCATTGTCATATTGCAAAATCACCTTGTCATGTCTTTGCTCGTATAGCGGCATTTATCTTCAATGCTTGGCTCAAACGCATCAATTGTAGTCGATAGCAATCTCCCATGATTGTTTCGGTTGGTTTGAGCAGCTCATAATCAACAACACTCAGCTGATCCCACCAAATGCAGAACAGAAGCTACAAACCATAGATATTTGGTTTTGCTGCGTGGCCGGGCTTATCCTACGATCTTCTAAACTTAGGTCTATCTTAGTATACCCACTTTTCATCATCAGTCACGATTCGATGCAAAAAAAAATTTCTTTTTCTGCCGTTGAAGTAGCTGTTCACACGTGACAAGACACTGTTCGAAGTCTCTCGGTTTCAACTCGTACTGTACCCAATATCCTGGCTTTTGAATCATTCCTAATGCTTTCAAACATTTCGAAACTGTTGTGTGATCAAATTCTCATGATTCTGCAAGTTCCTGACCTGAGTCTTCAAACTTTTTCGGAATGCCAGAGCGTTCTTTATCTTCAAAATCAAAATCACTGCATGTTGTTTCCGACAGAGCATGGTCACTGTAAGTCTCAATAAGAATTCTGAGTGTTTCAGCTGCAGATTTCTTTTGAATAAAGTAGTGCAGTAAAATCCCCCGCAAAAACACTATTTTGGCACGAAATCTGACATGTTTAATGCTATAAAAACAAAGTTTTTTACACTTTGGCAAAATGACATTCACTGAATTTCAAACTTGGTTATAGTATTTCCTTACAGATGAATTACGATATGAAACTGAATGCATGCTGTTCTGGGAACGCCATCTGGTGGAAAACAGTAAGATCTTATTCAAGGTCCTAATATATATATATATATATATATATATATATATATATAATGTAACTGGAAGAAAACTCAACCATGGTTAAATTGTCATAAAAAAATTTATTTCAGCAAAGAAAATAATCTTCGTTTCTTCAGACGACATACACGCTTATCTACAGATGTCTCTAATGAATGTACCTCTACAACGTTTATTTTGTTTTCATCTCGTTGGATGGTGAGGGGCGTTAGGGTTATCTCAGCTTTTTAACCAAAAAATGGTAAAAGGAACTAAAAACTTAACAACTCTAAAATTCTAAAAATTCTAAATACGAGCAAATCTCCAAGACTTCAAAAGACCCCTCATATACACACACGCATACCCATGTATGTAAGTAAAGACAAAATTTTTATCCTCCTTACTTTGGCCAACTATGGACCCATTTGTTTGATAGACTTTACTAACGTATAAACGCACACACATGAGCGAACAACCCTATTTCATTCAACTGGCTATAACTGTATTTTTCATTATTTTTATTCCTATTTTGTTATGATCATTAAATTGTTTGTTTCTTAATGTTCGTTGTTGTCATATTCCATTTGTTTATGTGCTTGTAAAATTTGTGTTGTATTTGTGGTGGAACTGAACGTGAAAGTAATACCCATAAAATACGGACAGGAACTCACTCACTACAAATTGGTGAGTAACATATCCATAAACAATTACATGTACCCACTACAAATACGAACAAATTCTAAATAATAAGAGTACAGACTTCTATAGAATTGACGATAACAATATCCCTGCACTAATTAACTGTGATACAGCTAAATACTCTTGCAAACTACAAATTAAAGATAGGTTAAGGAAGCTAAATGAAAAATGTGCTTACATTTTATTTAAGGACCATAAGCAGAACTTCCAAAATAAGAAACAGGCCAGACTAATTAAGCCCACCTAGACCAAACTTGGCTTAGTATCGAAGGATTTAATACAAAGAATAATGTCTAGGATTCTAAATTGTGTGCGATATGAACTGGTGGCTCAGTTGGAGAGTTTCGGCGCTGCAATTTGTGGTCGCTGGTTCGATCTCCAGTGATGGAGATTACGGTATACATGAGACCTAATAAGGTTGAAACAGCTGTCCAGTGTTCCTGTATATCGTGCGTAGATGTTCGGCGGATTTTCTAGTCATGGTAATTCAATTCACAATATTAATTCCTATACTTAAAAAATAAAAACATGTACATCTATTCCCTTGCCCCTGAGGTATAATAATTACGCGGATGTGTATTTCTAAGCTTCTTGGGACGACGTGGCCCTGTGGGGTGACCGTGTCCTCTGGAAAGAGTACGGATGTAACTTGCAAGACACATTTAGGTTATTTGGCCTCGCGTTTACCATGACTAGTTGATTTGGCGTCACTTGTGTGCGATATGAACCGGTGGCTCAGTTGGAGAGTTTCGGCGCTGCAATCTGTGGTCGCTGATTCGATCTCCAGTGGTGGATATATGGTATATACAGCTGATGAGACCTAATTAATTGTTTCAAAAACAGTGAAAATAAAAGAATTACTACGCTCATCCAATTCGATATCATTAGAGTTTTACCCATCCATTTCTAGGGAATTATTACTTAAGAGTCTGAACCACGCTAGGGAAAATACAGATATCACAGACGAGGAAATAGAAATTATTGTAGCCTTTAAGAAATCTATTCAAGCTGATAATCGTAGGACTTGGCTGAAAAGCTGCGTGGATAACTTCGACGTACCCATGGGTGCTTACGACTCAGCCCAGATCGCTGATTTAATAGGGATTTATGTTTTGGATACGTTTGGTTGTATTGTCAACTTGGAGCAGATGGGACTTTATTGAGATGACAGAATCATTTTCATCACGGGTAGTAACGGCCCCAAAACTTCTAAGATTCATAAGAAAATTATTAGGGCGTTTAAATTACTAGGGCTAAGAAATGAAATGGGCTCGAACTTGAAAATAGTCAACTTTCTTGATGTCACGCTCAATTTAGATAAAGGCACCTTCAAACCTTTTAGTAAAAGCTATTTAACCCCATCCAACATAATCGTTAACTCTAACCACCCAAGATCGATACAGAAACAGATTCCTAATGCTGTGACCCAGAGGATAAACAAGCTATCATCATGTGAAAAAAAATTGAGAACAAAAGGATATATGATGAAGCCCTCAAAAATTGTGGATTCTAAAGTAGACTGGAGTACGTAAACCCAGTGAACTCCAACTCTAAGGGACAAAACGTCACTGTCACGATAGAAATAAGATTAATACTATCCTCCTGTTGGAATGAACAGTGGCGACCCGTCAAAAAAGTGACCGTTAAGGAAGAATGTAGGTCACAGAGGGGATATCAACAGGTGTTGGTACTTAGTAACCTCAGGTCGCCGGACACCAAGGGGGAGAAGAGAGAAGCCAAATGATTGGCTGGGACCCCAAAACGGAAGTGGGGACTCCTTCCCCTCAGCGGAAGTAAATAATAAGAAAGTTAGTTTTTGAGCAGGGCTCGTGGCAGACAGACCCATGGCCATTTACTCCAGGTTGAAGACAAAAGAATATCTGAGACACGAGGGACCCCAGGTTCTTCAAGCCAGTGTAAAAAAATAGAATAAAGTCTATTAGCCCGTGAAAGAAGAAAGATTCTTCAGTGGAACCCCGTCGGAAAATAAGAGAAGTAACTTTGGGGCCATTTCTCCTTTATACCCAAACTTTATATACCACTCTCTCTCTCTCTCTCTCTCTCTCTCTCTCTCTCAATTTGAAGAAAAACAAAAGTTAAGAAAAGACATTTATATTCGTGGACTGTCCAATTATTATATGTTTTGACACTTTGAAAGTGTATATAACTGTAGTAAAGGAATCATATTTTTTTATGTTACCACGTGGTCTAAGTTTGTTCTTTGCAGTTCTTCTACGAATTTGTTACTTCATGCTTCCTTTTCAGCTTCTATTCGCCTTATGTTATCTTGCTTAGAATTGTCCTATTAATTCCTTAAAAATATCACACGGGAAACCGGAGTTGCCAACTACTACAATATAATATTATTACTACTAAAACCTATAGGCTCATATCTTCTGTTGTCTAGGGGATGAAGTTAAGCGGCCTGGTGGGTGTGTAGATAGTGTGAAATTTGGAACCCCTTGCCAGCGGCGGTCAGTCTGGCCCTAAATTAGTCCCTCACATAATATGCCAGTTCTTATATGCCTGAGAGAAAAACTCTGAACGAGGACTTATTCTATAAGGGATCAAGTGCCAACCTGCCCCGTCTTCACACGTGCGAAAATAAAAGTCCCGTTTTGGGATTTTAGTCAATTTCACGTCACAGTCACCATCAGTAAAACTAGCAGTGATGGAATGGAAGCCACAGACTCTTCAAGGTAGGTGGCACCAATAATAATCATTCAAATAGACAAGGCTGTAACAGAAACAGAAAAGTAATTTGGTTTAACCAATTAATAATTCTGTAAACTTACTAAGATTAACATCGAAAAATACGTGTGCATTCAATAAGTTTCCAGAATTTTTTGTATAGGCATTTAAAATTGTTGTAGACACTTGAAAATTCACTATGTTATCGCTATACATCGTATAAAATGACTGACCAACTTTTAGGACTTCAGCTTCAAATGAACACCTACAGCAAGAATTGGAATACACCCTACTAAAGCTGGTGAATTTCAAAAATGCAATCTGGACATCAGGACACTTTAGAAGAACGATATACAATAAAATTCTATTCTAAACTTGGAAAAAAGGCCATAGAAATGTATGGAATGCTTCAGACTGCTTTTCGACCATCTTGCATGAATGGAGCATCAGTTTTTCAGTGGCATAAGAGATTCAAGGAAGGTAGGGAGTCTGTGAGAGATGATGAGAGGTGTGGGAGGAGTAAGGAAGTCAATACACCAGAGTTGATTGGCCAAAGGGTTAGGGTTACTATGTTGAGGTTTTAAGGGAGTTCAGGAAGAGATTCCGGAGGAGGAGGCCAGCACTCTTCAAATCGGGTCAGTGGCATTTCCAGCAGGACAATGCACCAGTCCACAACTCCATCCTTGTCACAGACCATTTGACCAAGATGGGCATCAAGACAGTTCCTCAGCCTCCCTAAAGTGCAGACCTAGCTCTTAGTGACTTTTGGTTATTCCCTAAGCTCAGAGGCTGTCGTTATGAGACAACTGAGGAGATGAAAGAGGCTGTGACGAAGGTCATTGACATGCTCACACAAGAGGGCTTCCATGCGGCCTTCCAGAGGTTGTTGGAACGGTACAAAAATTGCACTGCAGCCGTAGGAGACTACTTCGAAGGGGACTAGAGTTTCATGTGTGTACTATCCATAAAAGTGCCCATACGAAAAAAAGTCTGGAAACTTATTTAATGATCCTCGTACTTCCAAAACCTTCTGGATAGGCACTTTAAAAAAGATAACCCACTAAGTAATTTTTTTTAATAGAAACACCGTTAAAATTAGTTACTTATGTACAAACAATATGTATAAAATCTTAAATAATCACCATAGGAAGCTATTAGATGAATTTAATAGGAATAATGAGAGGACGGATAGAGTACCCTGTAACTGTCGAAGAAAAGACGAATGCCTCCTGGACGGATGATGTAACCGACCAAGCGTACATTTCCCCATAGGAGAGAATATACATCGGTATCTCTGTGGTGAATGGAAACAAAGACAGTATAATTATAGACATTCTTTCTCCAATCCGCTGTTTAGGAACCAAACAACACTATCAAAATATTTTGATACCTTAAGGATCAGGAACTAAACCCCCAGAGATAAAATGGAAGATAGTCAAACAATCTTCGACTGCAAATAGCTACAATAGTAGATGTAACCTGTTCATCGAAGAAAAAATTAGTATAATTAATTTTAAGGACACCAGACGACTGTTAAATACATGTAAAGGGCTAATATTTAAATGTTGACATAAAGGTAAATTTAGAATATTTTAGAATATCCTACTTAAGATAAAACTGGATATAGAATTTAGGAGATATATATTAAAAGAAAAACAGAAGAAAATAAGAAGATGAAAAAATAGCGTTTATTTCTGTAAGTTATAGAATAGCATTGCAGGGTTTCTATGGAGTGAAGGGGTCTTTTGAAGTCTTGGAGATTAGCTCATATTTAGAATTTTTAGAATTTTAGAGTTGTTAAGTTTTTAGTTCCTTTTACCATTTTTTGGTTAAAAAGCTGAGATAACCCTAACGCCCATCATCATCCAATGAGATGTAAAGAAAATAAATATAGTAGCAGTACATTCATTAGAGACACCTGTAGATACTGAGAGGTTTTGTGGGGGGGAGGATAATGGCCGAAATAACCTAGAGACAATGATAGTAATGTACATTTATACTAAAAATCCACCTACTACGACATACCCCAAAATACAAACCCAACACGTGTCTATCTTGGGTTGGGTCGGCCACAGGAACACCCTTTTTCTGGGTTCTTAATATTTTTAATGTTTTGCCTCCTTTTCCTTTTTGCCTGAACATTTTTAAATATATAAGTATACTGTTTTCACCTACAAATTAAGCGTGTATGTCATCTGAAGAGACGATGATTATATTATTCGCTGAAATAAATTTATAATGACAATTTAACTGTGGTTGAGTTTTCTTCTGGTTATATTGTATACACTCTGTATGCGAGTTTTCTTCTATAAACTGAAAAAGGAATATATAACAATAGTCATACATTGAGGACTCCCATAGATCTATATGATATCCCTCATATATTCTATACATGAATAATGCACAATCATAGTCTTCGGACACCGACTGGATATTACTAACCTATATATATATATACACACACACACACACACACATACACATATATATATATATATATATATATGCGTACATACATTGCATACATGTATATTTAGACACATACACACATTATATACCGGGGAAGTTCACATGATGTAGTGGCTAATATATACATATTAATGAATAATGCACAATCATAGTCTTCGGACACCGACTGGATATTACTAACCTATATATATATATATATATATATATATATACACACACACACACACATACACATATATATATATATATATGCGTACATACATTGCATACATGTATATTTAGACACATACACACATTATATAGCGGGGAAGTTCACATGATGTAGTGGCTAATGTGCAGGACGTTGAAAGCGAAGTAAATGAGTACAAACTCAAATCCTTCAATTGCATTCACTTTCGGACAAAAACCTTTGAGAAAGGTATGAACCTCTTTATCCCTCTCAGCTATGGGTTATATAGTACCACTACTGTTCTTCATTGAAGATAAGTTTGCCATTAAATAATCTATGAAGCTTGATATGTTATTAAACAAAGAAAAAAAAATTAAATATATATATATATATATATCTTATGTAGATATATATATATATATATATATATGGAAATATAATGGCATATACATATGTATATGTATGTACATACACATAACTGTACAAACATGGATACATACACACACACACACACACATATATATATATATGTATACACACATACACATATGCACACACACGCATATATATATATATATATATATATATATATATATATATATATATGTGTATGTGTGTGCATATGTGTGTATATATATATATTATATTTTCTCTAAGATGGAGCTTATATATATATATATATATAAGCTTCATCTTAGAGAAAATGTAAGATGAATCTATAAGTACATACATTCTGCTTTCATACACAAGTTGACAACCCTGTATTATTTTCAGTATAATTATTGTGATATTCATACAATTTTGAATAAAACCTCATCTACCTAATTATATTTATCATATTATTTACCTAGGATTTATCTAAAACTCACATTATTAAATCTTATTTCACCATAAGTAGTTGGCAACCTTAGTCGAGGGATTACCCAAAGGCTCCTTTTCCAATAGCTACAACACAAAGGTGTAGGAGAGGGCACTACTCCTTTCCCTGGATTGCTCTACTTTACCCTTGAAATGTACCTTATAATGCTGAGTATTAACTAAGGAGGTATGAAGTACCACTTTTTGAGTCTTTGGTATGACTCGACCTGAGATTGACCCCGGTCTCCTGGGCCATTAGCTAACACTCTACCACTAACCCAATGGGCCTGTCCATTTCACCATAATACACATTTATTGTATATAGATATGAAAAAAATGTCAAGACATTTTTTGAAATGCTGATATTTACATCCAAATGTTACTGAAATCTTCAAAGACATATCAGTTTGACAAAAAGAAAAAACATGCCTTAGGTTGTAATGTAAATCAAATAATGTCAGGTCACTAGAACAGTGATATTTGTACCATGTAATCCAATACTGCCTGACACATGTTGAGTGGCTATCATCTTAACTGATGACCCATACCAGAATTATCAAATGACAAAGGTGGATAGGCACCTAAAAATAAAGGCTAAAGAGTGCATATTTTCATTCTTTCTTCTCATGGCACAGGCAAGCTTTACTAAGTTACTGAAGAGCTCAGAAGATATGGTCAAAACAAGAGCTGCTTGTTACTATGATGTCCCACAGTTCAACACTTTAGTTACTATTCTAAAGAGAAAAGACAGTTTTAGAAGTATTGATCGCTAATTCTTTTTCTTTCTTTGGATAACAATATAGTTAAGTGTCAGTTATCATTTTAAAAAATATTGATAAAATACTCGTCTATCCCATAATAATGGTTACATCTATATTTACATTTCAAAAACTAAATGTAAAAACTATTATAGAACAGACAGGCAATTTGAGTGATGTAATGGTCAATGTGCTATAATAGTAGACCATTGTTAATGAGTTTGATTCTCAGTAGGTGCCCTATATTTCTGACCTAGTCTCAAACTAAGCTAAGCTTAGAAAATCACAACTCTCAGGAGACTGAGCCAATCATTTTTTGCTGAAACTATAAATGCAAATATACAAAGTGCAAATATATAGTTTCTTAGCACAAGTTCCACACAAAGTGCTCCTTCCTGAGAGCAGCTGAAATTTGGAACAAACTTCCCTATAAATATTTTCCAACAGCATATTATGTTGAACTTTTTATCCCAAAAGTAAATAAGTCTCTAATTGGTCCTTAAATTCCTTAGTCACTTTCTATCTATCCATATATTCAGATTCCTATCTTCACTCACTTTTTTATTTATACATTTTATCTCATTATTATTTAACTCAATGGGCAGAATTTAGAATACAATGACTGTATCCCCTAGAGAGGAGTAAGACACTGGAAAAGAAAGTGTTGTCTTGGGTATGACATTAAACTGCATCTGATATTGAAGCTTTACTTCTGGAGATCTGGGGAATGAGGAGTACCTCTTCATTGCCATTACTCCCAGGTCAACTAAATATATAATATGAATATAAACTTATTAGGAATTAATAAAGAAAAAAGGGATTTCAAAAATTGCTACATTTTCCCCACTGGTGGGATTTGAACTAAGGAACAAAACCTGGAAATTATTTGCAAAATTTGACATGTTATGTACATAAACTATATACATAAAATATACATAAAATAACATTATGTTTAATTTCAAATATTTGAAAAAGTCTCTGATGATGAAGTTTTTACTTTGAAATTAATTAGATCCCAAATAGTTATTTTGCATTGCAATAGCCTTCAAAATAAATACTATAAAATAAAAGATTTTCAATATTATATGCATAATATTTGAAAAGCAGCTTTTGCATCAGATCATCTTGAAAGTGATTTGGTTGAGTTTGTTTTGTTTTTTGTTTAATGAAATATC